>JAGFPH010000642.1:50222-62569 GCA_018207615.1 Philaenus spumarius
CCTGCATTATCGAATTTTTTACAGACAAACCATTGCTCGGACGAAATAAATACATATGTCCTTTTTTGTTGAAAAATACCTCCCCTACAAGGTGGTATTTTTTATTTTCCTATATCTTCATCCCAGCTCGAAATATTAAGGATAATCGAAAAAAAAAATGATAATCGATTTTTTTTTCGACTTTGGGAAATCGATAGACTGGTAAACTTTTTTTATGTTAATATACATACTTTAATGTACTTATAAAAAAAAATTCAGCCGTATTGCAAATTACTGGTACTTTTGGTCTAAATTGACCTTTACCGACTGGCCTAATAACGTCTTGTAGAAATACAAAATGTGCAGAATAATCTCCTATATATATTTTTTTAGATAAAACCGTAAACAAGTTTTATTCTATTACGAAAAATCTCAAAAAGTTTTATTTGCTGTCAAAATACGTAGGTTATTTCCGGCCGTTTTATTTTTATTAATTCCGGCTAATGAACTCGCGTGTGAGCGACTTAGAAAATCAAATTTGGCCCAAATTGGACGTATAATACGGCCGTTAGAGGTCGAACACATATATACTTTTTTAATGAAACCTTGAAATGTGTTCTGGGGATCATGATCGGGTTACATTTACCACTACCGACTTTAGGTTTCACCAAAAGAGTCACTGCAATAGCTCATTTTCCCTGGGGGAATTCGCTAATAAAATGTAACACTATTAAATTATATAGATTAATATTTTTTTAATACATCGTTCAGTAAATTTCTGTGTAATCAGTGTTAATTTACAGAAATTCTAGTGCTGGAGAGGGAGGTTAGAAAGGACATTAAACATACTTTTGACTGTGGGTGGTATAAGAGAAACTGAATACGCTTGGTGTAACATAAAGAGATTTCTTGATGAAGTTGAACACGCACTATTTTGGAGAAATGATAAAGAAGGAAGACGTTGCAGAGGATACCAACCTCATATTTTGCTGGTGGAATACGGTAAACAGCACTGAACTTAGTGGATTTAGAGACATTTAGAGTATAGGCTTAACACTATATCCTTTCTGAGGCCGGTTTAGAAGACTAAGAACGTTTCAAAGGATCTTAACATGTTTCTGAGGTTGATAAAGGCAGTAGAACAGGCCTGGTGGTGGAAGAATAAAAAAAAATAAAGATTCTAGATGAGGCTGAACACGATATTTATTCTGGTTGTAGGACCCAGAGAAAGTTGAACACTTCTTGTAAAATTTAAATAGTTGAAAAGATTGAACAGAATTCTCTTCATTCTGGATGAAGGTTGGAGTAGAAAATTGATTTCCGAGGGTGTTAACATGTTTCTGTAGTAGGAAAGTACAGGCAAGTTTAAGTTTCGCAGAGGAAAAAGAAGGAGGTCACATGTCTCGCTTTAAGAGAACAGAGAGATGTTTACAAGAAGGAGTAGGAAGGTTCAACATGTGTTTTGATTTTGGGGGAGAAACCCAAGTTCAAAGGATATGATTTTATGTTCAACTTGAGACTAGGGGAACCTCAACATTTTGAAAAGAAGGTGGTTTCATAGGTACATCTTTGTAATATTGTAAGATAATGTTTTTGTACAAATGGTACTATAGCGCTGCCTATTTATTGACGACTTTTTGTTAGTAATATAACTGGAGGATTTAATTAACACCGTTGATTCTGTTAGACTTATGTTTGACGTACTGAAACTGAAAGTCAGTAGCTAGACTCTCTTGGTGATGCCAATAGCTGCAAGCCAGACGACGCGTTAACCGACAACTTCGCAGCGATGCAAATCAGCCTTTGAAAGGGTCGCCAGATACCACGTCATTTATGGCAAAACAGATTTGTAATCAAATATTGAATGGATCAACATCAATAAAATCAGATGCCGTAAGCTCGAGATAGGTAATCGGTCCACTGAGCTGATTTCGTTTTACAAATCAAACAGGATTATAAACGCTTGGATTTATTGTTTGATACAAAATCAACAAGTTCACACAGGTGGAAGAGTTGTATTGATGGTTTAAGCATGAATGGAATGTTCGCTGTCAAATGTGAAATGTGTTTTTATATTTTAAACAAATGCATTTATTAGCGAATTTCCATAGGATAAATGAGCTATTGCAGTGGCCCTTACGGTAAGGTACAAGGTCGGGAGTAGCAAATGAGCACCGATCATGGTCCCCAGAACACGTTTTGGGGTGTCATTAAAAATCATATACATATATATGTATATATGTGTTCGAAATCTAGCGGCCGCATTATAAGTCCGATTTGGTTCAAATTTGGTACACATATTGGTTGTTACTAAAAAAAATCCAATAACCGGAAGCCGTTTTTTTTGACAGGAAGTAACTATTTTTTGAGATTTGTCCTACGAGAATGAATTTTTTACAGTTTTTTCTACAAATATAAATGTAGAATGTTATTCTGCACATTTTGTTTTTTTACGCGACCTTATAGCTCGCTTGGTTCCCCCAAAATCGATCAAAACGTAAATAACGTTAGAAGTACCCGGTTCAAAGCCATGTAGTGGATTCTACCGTGGGGTTGGCGTGCGAAGCACGCAATGCATTGTGTATTGAAGATAATCCCAATATGCGGAATGGCGTGCGAAACATTTTGAAGCTATTCAGCACCTCGTGAATAGACCTATTTCCCAAATTGTTGGTTGAAACCCTAAAACATAGGCCTATAAACTTAATTTTGGAAATTTGCTCAACTCACGTCAGCGGTTCAGCTGCGTGGTCGAATTATTTTAGTTACGAATACATTGTTATGAAGCTTAACCCAGTCTAGTTATCAAGCCTGCTCTCTTCAAAATGAGTATCTTGTTTTACAAAATCAGGGATATTTTTTGGTAGTTGAAGATTACCACTAATTCTAATAGAAAGACTTTTCCTTTGTATACAGGGTGATTCAGGAAGGAACGGAAAACTTTCAGGACGTTTTCTACTAGTGAAAATAAAGAAAAAAGTTCTCATAAACATAGGTTCCGAAATTTTTCGTTATCCAGTTATCCACCATTTTGTTGTGTTTTTACAAAATACGGAATATCTTTGGATACAGGATATATATTGAACGCAAATTTTGTATACATATTTGTAGTGACATCGTTTACGTACGTAAAAAAACAAAAAGTTTTTTTATGTATTTTCAAAATGGCGGCCGTTTACAAATCTTTTTACTTTTTAGCCAAAAATTTGGTTACCTTTTAAGTTTCGGAAATAATAAAAACCCCGTCATGTTTGTCATTAAAAAAGAAAATATTGGTTTCTTGAATTTGTTTGTGAATTTAGCGGTTTTCGAGATATTTTACATTATAAATTACAAAAAAGTTTTGGTTTTTTGAACACGAGTAAAAGATGCCATACCAAATATGTATTCAAGACGTATAAGATGCGAGCAGATTCTACTAATATTTTTCGTACGCGGGGCAACTATTCAGCGCCTTCGTGAGTAGACCAATTTCCCTAATAGTTGGTTGAAACACTAAATCATATAAACTTAACTTTGGAAATTCGCTCAACTCACGTCAGCGGTTCAGCTGCGTGATCGAATTATTTAATCTAACCTAACTAAACTTAATCTAACTCAACTGAACCAACCTTAACATCGTATAAACCAATTTCACCTTCTAATTTCATATAATCCTAATATCACCTCCAGAACCATACCAATATTCCATTTTCAAAGAAATCCTCACCCAAGTAAGCGAGAGTGCTAAGCTTTCTCTAAAACATCCATCTTTAATTTAAACTGTTTTTTTTCTTTCTGGAATTAGCTCACTTTATACTGTAGTATTTTCTTATGTTTAACATACAGGGGTGGTGAAAAGTCCTGGAACGGGTTAATATTTTTTTAACCGTTACAGACGCAACTATATAACTAGGTACACTGCTCAATGAGCCGCTCCCACTTCGGGGGGGCACAAGGAGTCAGAAGAAAATCTTAAATGAGAGCGTGGGTTGAATTGTACGTAAAATTAAAGGTCTAATTTAGTATAATAAAATGCCGCAAATCCGACTTCAAAAGGTTCACCCTAAACAAAATGGCGGCCATAAACGTGTTGAAATAAATCGACATACAGTTGCTAATATCTCGAAAAGAAAGAGTTTTTAGAAAACATTTCAAGAGACAAAAAATGTTTATTTCAAAGTGCTTGACCTAACAAATTGCGTCCAGATCGATTTCGTAAATTTTATTTTTACTCCTCCATCTTAGAAAATTAAAGATTTTCTTCTGACTCCTTGTGGGCCGTCCCCCCGAAGTGGTAGCGGCTCATTGAAATTGTGGTAAAATGGTGTTTCATGCCCAGTAACCGTGTACCAAGTTATATAGTTGCATCTGTAAAGGTTAAAAAAATATTAACCCTTTCCGGAACTTTTCACCAAACCTGTATGTTAAACAAGAAAATACTACAGTATAAAGTGAGGTAATTCCAGAAAAAACAGTTTAAATTAAAGATGGATGTTTTAGAGAAAGCTTAGCACTCTCCCGCACTTGGGTTAGGATTTCTTTGAAAATGGAATATTGGTAGAAATGGTTCTGGAGGTGATATTAGGATTATATGATTTTATGCCTTGTAACAGTGAACCAAGTTATATAGTTGCATCTGTAACGGTTAAAAAAATATTAACCCGTTCCGGGACTTTTCATCACCCCTGTATATGTTAATTCAACGATGGATACTGTTACTTAAAACTCGAAGGTAACAACTAATGTTTTGCGTTCAGATTCTGCTGGTTCCGGAGCAGGACCTTTGAACGACGCGGGCGGAGGGGATCCTCAAGAATGCAGCGATAGAGTGGTTATGCCTTGTGAGAACGAAGACTTTATAATGGTGAGTTATTAGTTTGTAAAATTATTGTTAAATAAACGGTACCAGGAACTGGCACATACTTTCTCACAAACATATTCAAATTATTAAACAGATTCACTGTGACTTCATAATTGTAGGAGGGGTAGGAGAGGTGATTTTAAAGTAGGAGGTTAACTAATAAATATTACTAGGGGCTCTGCACCTGGACCCCCAACCCCGCCTCGGCCTTCGGCCTCAGATGGCTGCTTCGCTTCGCTCGCAGTTGGAAAATTCGCAAAAGAATCTCGTTAATCTTTGGCTCGTTTGTACATAGGTTTGTAAAATTATGAAACCAGGCTTAAATATATTAACAGTAATTAAAAGATTAATTATAACCTCAAATACATGCTTTAGAAACGTGAGAGGCTTTCATTACGATTTTAGTCCTAGTTCTACTATCTTCTGTCAACTAAAGTTTTGAAACCAGGCCTAAATATAGTAAAAATTATTGCAGGATTAACATAACCTCAATACTATGTTTCAGAAATTAGCCAGTCCTATATTACAAAATTAACTCTTCGTATTTATCCATCTTTGCCAAGTTTACCTTTTTTTGACAAAATAAATTGTTAAATCAGACCCAATTTATTCTAATTCCATCGTGCTAAAACAGTATAAATTAGCATGTTTTTTTTAACAGTAATTAAAAACTATCCAATGAACAGCTGATAGTGGATAATACTCAATCTCAGTTATATTTATTTCACTCTATTTCGAACGTGCTAAACAGTATAAATTGGTTTGTATATAAACAGCTGTTTTGATCTCTTTATTTACTATTTTGTAACCAACATGGCAACCCATAAGACCCTATGTTAAATTTTTTCAACTTTCAAATTAGATTTTCTCAAAAAATTGCGTTTTTACACGAAATACTGTCAAAACCTGTCAAATATTACGTAAAAGAATAATATTTACATACAAATGTGACGCATTAGTTTCAGTGAGTGTGCTAACACTTTGAGTGTATTTCTTCGTGTGTGCGTGTACAGCAAAACTTCTCGCGTGTTCTACGAGTGTGAATCGATACTCATTCAAAGCTTCCGGGTTTTGCAAAAAGGACTTTGGTAACTGCTGATTTTTCTTCCATAACGGAAACCCTCAGCTCGCTTTGCTTGGACCATCTGAAAGTAGGCCTATATTTTGATCGACAAATTATGATTATTTTCTTTGAAAGCTTGTTTTAATGCTCCAAGAACGTTGTGATTATAATAAAAAGAGTAATTTTTGTCCGTCTGTGTGACTTTTATAAGTAGTTTACTTATTTGAACGTGAAGTGTTTCGGAAATTTACTCCATCATCAGATTCTCTCTCTGTCAAGGTCGTTGACACATTAAAATAATTCGACCACGCAGCTGAACCGCTGACGTGAGTTGCGCAAATTTCCAAAATTAAGTTTATAGGCCTATGTTTTAGGTTTTCAACCAACAATTTGGGAAATAGGTCTATTCACGACGGTGCTGAATAGCTGCAAAATGGTTCGAACGAAATTCCGTATATTGGGAAAATGTTCAATACACAGAGCATTGCGAGCTTCGCACGCCAACCTCCGTATTGGGAGTATCTTCAATACACAATGCATTTCGTGCTTCGCACGCCAACCCCAAGGTAGAATCCACTACATGGCTTTGAACCGGGTACTTCCATAGTATTTTACGTTTTGATATATTTTGGTTGAACCAAGCGAGCGATAAGGTTGCGTAAAAAAAAAACAAAATGAGCAGAATAACATCCTACATTTATATTTGTAGAAAAAACTTAAAAACAAATTCACTCTAGTACGAAAAATCTCTAAAAAATTTTACTTCCAGTCAAATAATTCGATCACGCAGCTGAACCGCTGACGTGAGTTGCGCAAATTTCCAAAATTAAGTTTATAGGCCTATGTTTTAGGGTTTCAACCAACAATTTGGGAAATGAGTCTATTCACGACGGTGCTGAATAGCTGCAAAATGGTTCGAACGCCATTCCGCATATTAGGAGTATCTTCAATACACAAAACATTGCGTGCTTCGCACGCCAATCCCACGGTAGAATCCGCCACATAGCTTTGAACCGGGTACTTCTATGGTATTTTACGTTTTGATCGATTTTGGGGGAACCAAGCGAGCTATAAGGTCGCGTAAAAAAACAAAATGTGCACAATAACATCCTAAATTTATATTTGTATAAAAAACTTAATAACAAATTCATTCTCGTAGGAAAAATCTCAAAAAATAGTTATTTCCTGTCAAAAAAACGTGTTTCCGATTGTTGGATTTTTTTTGGCTGAAGAACTCGTCTGAGCGACGTAGACAACCAACATGTGTACCAAATTTGAACCAAATCGGACTGCTAAAATGCGAACACACATATACATAAATTATTTTTAATGACACCCCAAAACGTGTTCTGGGGACCATGATCGGTGCTCACTTGGTACTCCGACCTTGGGTCTTACCATAAGGGCCACTGCAATAGCTCATTTTTGATATGGTTAGTTCCTATGGTTTTCCTATGGTTCCCCCAAAATCGATCAAAACGTAAAATACTATAGACTTACCCGGTTCAAAGCCATGTGGTGGATTCTACCTTGGAGTTGGCGTGCGAAGCACGCAATTTATTGTGTATTGAAGATACTCAAAATATTCGGAATAGCGTTCGAAGCATTCAAGACCGTCGTGAGTAGACCTATTTCCCAAATTGTTGGTTGAAACCCTAAAACATAGGCCTATAATGTTAATTTTGGAAATTTGCTCAACTCACGTCAGCGGTTCAGCTGCGTGGTCGAATTATTTTTAGTTTCCGCCATGTGCGTACGACATTTAAATTTGCAGAAGATCCAATGTGTAGTTAGTAGGTAACAAAATTGTTCCCTAAGTTGTACTGCTATCAAGTGACTCGACTGAAAGTCATGTTTTTTTGCGAAGACGAAATACTTCCTCGAGGAGCTGACAGTATACTTTTCTGTCTGTGAACAAACTGGAACCAATACATTTTATCATTATTATGTAACCGTAGCCGTCCTGATGATGGTTATACTGTTGAAACGTGTTTGGCAGTTAACCCTCGTTCGTGTTCATTTTATTTATTTATCTGTTTTTCTATTCCAGCCTCAAGGCAGTCCAACCACCTGCGACTTGTTACATTGTGGCAACTCTTTATGTTCAGCAGGTGTGACACCTTGCCGGATTGAAAGTAAGTCAAACCAGGTAAAATTTGGTTAGATGAATTTAAAGTAAACAACTGAATGGTTCTTTCCTTTTTTAAATTAAACACATTTTTAATTATAGCATACTAGGGGAAACGGGGAAACCCTTGAGTGCTCCGCACGCAAACTCCTTTGGAACCTTCTATACACATAATCGTGTTATGTTTTCTTTATAATAAAAGTGTAGGATTAATAATAATTAAAAAGATAAGATGGTAAATAATGTTAAGTGTACAAATCAAATTATTTCGTATATTTGATAACAGCAGTTATAATAAAGGTTAAAAGAACCAGCAAGGCTCAGGTCTACACTTTAAAAAACCTAACCTAAAAGTTAGAAATGCAAATAGTTGCTTCAAAGTGTGAAATCAGGTGTTAATGAAAATATTAGAGCAAACAGCCGTTTTATCTGTTATGTTATTCCTTTGGTAATGAATGTGAATACATTTAAGAAATACGTGTTGGTTCATCAGTCTAGGCCTAAACTAAGAATTTTTCCTAGTAATTTTACAAATATTGAAATAAAAAAAGGTTTTTATCGAAACGAATTCTAGCCTTTGTTGCTCAGGGATAGTGCAGTTTTTAGTAAAACTATTTTTTTTCAATCGGTTCATTAGTTCCAGAGATTACCCCGTGCGTACAAACATATTTTAACAAATATTAGTGTAGATAATTAAGGAGAAGTTGTATCTGTGTAAGAGTGAGAGAGGATATTCTCTATCTGTGTTATAACAATACTTGTTGATTAAACTTCATATACATAGACTGCTAAAATGTAATCGAAGACAAATTGTCAAGAAAGTATGGTTAGAATTCAAGGGTGGACCTTAATAATAATACTAATAATAATAATATTCTTTATTTCGTGAGGCGAAGTTGGGTCCTCTCTTCCACTTAACTTCGAAACAAAAACTACACAAATACATAAAAATTCGTATTACAAATAAAAATTAATAAAGAAACAAAACTACAAATAATAATTATTACTTCTAAAACATAATGTATACAAAATAAAAATACGCACATTTGTCTACTAAGTAAAATGAAACTAAAAGTTAATTACGCTACACTATAATACATAAACACACTTACACTTTCAAACACACACATATTCAAGAACATGCCTTAAATCCCGCCCGACCGCCCGAAACTACCCAAAAACTCTCGCAGAACCAACAACCCAAAACCTTCTTGAACAGAACACGGTCATTGATGCATTTTAAACTCTCCGGACATGCTGTCAAAGTGAAAGATTTATTAAATATCTCAGTTCTGTGCCTGGGTATAAGTAATAATGAAGCTCCACGTCGTGTGTCGGTAGCATTTACATTTGAGCTAAATATAAACCTTTCTGACATATAGCGAGGCAATCCAGTGAGCAGAATAGCGTGCAATAACAACAAAATATGATAATTTCGAAAAAAATATAAGTTTTAGAATTTAAATTTGTTTATAATATTTTGTCACATGATCGTCACGTTTTAGGTCAAAAATGAATCGTAAACAATAATTTTGAGCACGTTGAAGTTTGTTAGCTAATTCCACAGTCATGTCATTGATAACAGTATCAAATTAATGTTTTCACCAGCTGCACTCTAACATTAAACGGCAAGCAATCTTTTACTTTCTTCAGAGTGTGCATGCCAGCAAACACTTTATTGCACGTGTCAATAACATGGTCTGTCCAGCTTAGAGTATTGTTTATAGTGAGACCAACTAATATTATATAATATTGAAGAGGTACATTAAAGTAACTGAAAGGTAATTACAAGTAACTGTTATAATATCTGGCGTTGAAATTGATCGGATTCAACTGTACGTTACATGCCTTTCTTGTTAATGCTGTTGGAGTGGCCAAGGTAGCAAGCCTGACGAAGTGACGGTGAAATTTCGTATTAACGGTAAAGATGTTTTGAAAATTTGTTTCCTGGTGTAGTATATGCTAGAAAAATACAAAAATATAAAACATAAAATGTTTGATTTTTTATCATAAAAAAAATAAAAAACTGGGATTTCGATGATTTTGTCGAGGCATTTTTGAAGCGAAATAACTATAAAAGTACTTGCTGGTTTTAAAGGTAATAGAGCCTACTACAAATTTAAGTAGAATTATTTCGATAAACATCAAATCTTTTTTTATCTAACTTAACATTAAACTGTGTTTTATTTTTATTTGCAGTTTTACAAATTATTTTTTGATTTATAATGTATGAATTTATTTTTGTATGATGTATTTAATTAAGTTACCAACATAAATCTACTTAATGATTTAGCTAAAGATGTATAGAGTAAGTAGTAAAAATTTAAGTAATGTATTTCAAGTGGTTCTTGAGATATATCGAATTTAGTCTCTAACATGAAATTCTCACATTTCGGGAAATGGCGATTGAATGAAAAAGTGTACTTCAATGTGAAAAATGCCTAGGTAAATAAAGCTTTTTATGTGTTTATACTTTATATTATTATGCCTGGTTATTTTTAAGGGGGTTATTGATATAAATTTAAAAATATATGCAGGCCGAAACGTAATTGTTATTCAACCAGACAGCGATTTGGACTGATTTTTCTCCTTCGCAGAGTTGTTTAAATTTAGTTTTTCCGGTATATATGTAAAGAAAAAATTACTTCTACTGCATTTTTAATGTGTTTTAGGGCCTGTAGAACAACAATATCCAAAAAAAGTATTTCCAAACTTTGATGGTTTTTGACCATTTTCAGTGCTAACGGCGAAACAGCTGTAACAAAATTATTGTTTGTTTTGTGAAATTTTTGTGTAAGTTTTAATGCATACCTTATTTGATCATAGTAAATTTAATTATCAACCGAACTGCGGTAGATTAATAATGTATTTTTGATCGACAGGTAGTATCAGGCCATTCAACATCAGAGTGCAGTTCGGACCAGGAACGAGGGAAGAAAACCCTGAGGACAATCTCGGCATGTGCCTCAAGTACCAGCAGATGCCGTGCAGCTGAAGTCTTAACGTTTAGGTCTTCTTTATTTCAAACTGGCTGTTATTTATTTGTTAAAAAATTACATTATATTAATATTTTAATAAATGTTCAAACGAATAGGTTATTAGTGCAGATAAAAAAAGTGTAAAATGCGTGCATTCTGTTTCAAAGTTATTTACTTTGTGATGTGCCCTCACTGTATAAATACTGTAGAACTCCAGTTATCCGAATCAATTGGGTCCGAACGCCGTTCGGATAATCAAAAATTCGGATAGTTGGATTTTTTCCGAAAAAAGGGTCTAAGCTTTTCGAGTCCGGCTTCGCGTTTACGCGACTGGAGTAAACGGTCGCGAATACACGTTTTATAATTTTAAAGTTTGAGTACTATCATTTACAACGAATTTCAACCTCAAAGATGATCATATAGATAGTTAAATGTTAGATAGTTCCTCATTTCCAGATATCTTATCAGATTTCATATTTCATTTCCTCTCCTATTATGCTTCAGATTTTATTTTAAATGAAATGTCAAAACATTTATGACTGGGTGGACCGTATAAAACCGGATGTTTCCGGACACATTCGATAAGTTGTCCGTCATTCATTGTAATCAAATGAAAAATCTCGTCCGTGAAATTGAAAAAATATCGTTGGAAATTAATTTAAAAAAACACGAAAGGGATGCTGAAGCAGCACTGACACAACACTGATAAGGACACGCGAAGGGGGTGCGGGACCCCCCTCTATTAAAATATTGTTTTCATAGATTCAGAATCACGGATCCAATACGGTACTGACATGCCATGAAACTGTGTAAATAGATCTTAATTCTGTAAAACTGGCATCATAACCCCAGCCTATTAGCGAATTTCCATAGGAAAAATTAGCTATTGCAGTGGCCCTTATGGTAAGACCCAAGGTCGGGAGTAGCAAATGAGCACCGATCATGGTCCCCAGAACACGTTTTGGGGTGGCATTAAACATCATATATATATAAGTATATGTATATATGTGTTCGATCTCTAGCGGCCGCATTTTGAGTCCGATTTGGTCCAAAATTGGTACACATGTTGGTTGTGTTCGTCGCTCGGATGCCAAAAAAAATCCAACGACCGGAAGTACGTTTTTTGAAGTAACTATTTGTTTAGATTTTTCCTACGAAAATAATATCTTAAGAGTGTTTTTCTAAACGTATAAATCTAGGATGTTATTCTGCACATTTGTTTTTTTACGCGACCATAATAGCTCGCTTGGTTTCCCCACAATCGATTGAAACGTAAAATACCATAAAATTACCCGGTTCAAAGCCACGTGTAGTCCAGGGAAGTTAGGAAATAAATCGGAAATTTTTAGAGCCAGC
>JAGFPH010000642.1:62669-74270 GCA_018207615.1 Philaenus spumarius
TGGTTTGCCCGTGTTTAATCAGAAGGTAGTTGTGCTGCTTTAATACTCGGCATTGACTAACGAAGCTAAATGAAATGTGTAAATCAATTTCAAAATGGTGGATTGTTGTGCGCAACGTGTCTGGTCGTAAACAATAAGAGTAAATAGGCCTACAGACATTCGAAAGAAACATAAGGGGAAACGAAAGATGCAGACCAAACCACCTGTAATAATGACAGTGAACACTTAGCCTAACAACAGACGAGACACTGATGTAAGGTACACTAGTGAACGGGACACTAAATGTACTACCAATTAAATGTGTGTCAACAGACGAGACTGCGAGTAGCACTCTACAAGATTCTGTGGCTCTACGGTGTCTCTCCCCGGGAGAAGAAGGGACTCCAGACAGTATACTACGGGATTCCGCAAGGGCATTCATTTGAATTATTCCTGTCAGGCGAGACACTAGTAGCGCGCCACTATTTAAAAATTAGTAAATTGTAATCGAGTTCAGATATTATCGTCAAGCGCTGAAATACATTCAATAAACATAAAATGTTAGTTCTTCAGTCTAGGACTAACGTAAAATTATTGTGTGTATATTTAATTCATTTTACCTGCCTTAATTTAAGTCTAGGCCTAACCTAAAATTATTGTATGTATGTTGCCGTTAAGACAGGTAAAATAAATTAAACATACACACAATAATTTTTTAGGTTAGGCCTAGACTGAAGAACCAACATTCTATGTTTATTGAATGTATTTACAATGAATTTACATTTAACTGTGTTTAGGCCTGCCATCTTAGCTTTGATGTTATATTTAATTCTACAACTTTATTATAATAACATTAAACGTATTAAAACAGTGAATTTAATATTTGTATTAAAAAAATCTAATAATAAAAGGCAATTGAAAGATTAAAATTATGTGTGTATGTTGCCATTAAGGCTGGTAAAAGAATTAAAGAAAAGGCGTGATGAACTTCGTTCCGATGGGGGTCCCACGACCGCACACATTTTTTATTTTTTTATTTTTAATTAGACCTATCACTTATATTTTTACAAATTTACAACAATTATTAATTGGTATTTAATATAAAAATGTCAGTAGAAAATTTTTACACCTAGTCATTTTTAGAAATTATTCGCAATCGACCTTGTTTGTGGAACGTAAGAAGCGATGAATAAAACTTTGAAAAAACATTGATGCAATGAAGTCTTCTGTACATTCATAAATGATATAGCCTAAGCCTACTGACAGGAACAACTATGAACATTCCGAATGTTTCGAAAATCAATAGAAAGTAGCTGTGACGTCAGAGACACCGGTGTCTGCAGTGTCTGAGTCGGCTACCGATCACGGACACCGACTGCTACCAGTGTACCTACCGTACACCGGTGTCTCGTCTGTTGTTAGCCTTACTATTATACTCCGAACAGATCGAGATGATATACAGGGGAGAATGGATAGACATCTGGAGGAATGATCCAAAGGGGAGGAAACCAGAAACTGCAGCCAAAACTGAACGACCTAGATCCGTATGGCGGTCTTCCCAGGAAACTACAAACCTTCGCAGCTCGAGCAAGTACAGGCCATATTGTGACAGAAGAATACCTCTAAAATTAAAAAGACGTTGCAGCACATATACAAGGTTTCAAGGAGCTGAACCCACTTAGCTCTAAGCTCAAGAAACTGCTACAAGAACAGCATAAACAGCCAACCTGTACTTCATCAATTTTAACCATAGAATTAACGGTCAAAAAATTTACGAAAGTGGACGGGCTGGGCCTGACAGAGCCAAGAATAAAAATATACAAAATAATTGTTTATTGATTCAAACATGTTTTTCTATCAAACTTAAGAATTTTTCAGTAGTATTACTCTCTATTGTAACAAAATAATATTGCTCACACGCAATAGCATAATTAAATTAAGTGATTTTGAAATTTTTAACAAAAAAACTACATCGATTTCTTTAAAATTACACGAATAAACTACGAATTTTTACTTTCTTCACCCTATACGTAGTATAAGGAGAAAGTATTGTTTTCGTCCAAATTTTCGAATTTGAATTTTTAGTGAAGTTATCTGTTTTGGTGCTCCCTGAACCCCAAAAAAATGTTTAGTCGTATTATCTGTGTTGGTGCTCCCTGAACCAAAAAATATTTTTAGTGGAATTATTTATTTTGGTGCTCCCTGAACACAAAAAAAAGTGCTTTTTTGGTGATGTCTGTCCGTGTGTCTGTTAGGATATGTACAGAGCTAGAGGCCATACCAACGATCCGATTTTGATGAAATTTGGTATGTAGGTGTAGTTCTGGAATATCTCTAGGAGTTTTTTTTTTCATTTTTTAAAATTTTTTATTTTTAAGGGGTTTTACCTCCCAAAAATTGTCAAAAAACGAGAAAATTCCAAATTTCTCAAAAACGGCTCTAACGATTTTGATAAAATGTGGCTTATTTGTAGCCCTTAATGCACCCTACCATATACGGGAAACCGAATTTTTTCCTCAATTCATAAGTTGTGTTAAAAAGTTTACACTCCTTCCGTGTGGTCGTAAATACACAATTACAATTTATTTTTCTTACAACACTTATAATTTTTTTAATGATATTTTTATAAGTGCAGATTATTTTGTGTAAGTACAAATCTTGTTTTTGATTCAGTTTTCTGTTTATTCGAATTGTAACATAAGGGAAACCAATATTTTTAAACAAGTGGCGTAAAACACTACTTACTTTCTTCTTGTCTGACGCAGATGTTGTAGTCTTGGTCCGCAAGATGGCGGCCATTAACGGCAAAGTTCATTGTTTGGATGACCCCTTAAACAAAATTATGTAACAGTTAAAACAAGATAAAGTTAATGAAGAAGTTTTTTTTTAATAATAAGTGAAGCAAAAACTTAACAGGAACAAGTTTTACCTGCACGCCAAGAGTTACGTAACGTCACATGTTTCGGAATCATATGGTTCACAATAAAAATAATTCGACCACGCAGCTGAACCGCTGACGTAAGTTGAGCAAATTTACAAAATTAAGTTTATAGGCCTATTTTTTAGGTTTTCAACCAACAATTTGGGAAATAGGTCTATTCACGACGGTGCTGAATAGCTGCAAAATGGTTCGCACGCCATTCCGCATTTTGGGAGTATCTTCAATACACGAAGCATTGCGTGCTTCGCACGCCAACCCCCGTATTGGGAGTATCTTCAATACACAAACCATTGCGTGCTTCGCACGCCAACCCCACGGTAGAATCCACCACATGGCTTTGAACCGGGTACTTCTATGGTATTTTACGTTTTGATCGATTTTGGGGGAACCAAGCGAGCTATAAGGTCACGTAAAAAAACAAAATGTGCAGAATAACATCCTACATTTATATTTGTAGAAAAAACTCAAAAACAAATTCATTCTCGTAGGAAAAATCTCAAAAAATAGATACTTCCGGTCAAAAAAACGTGCTTCCGATTGTGACATTTTTTTGGCTAACGAACTCGTCCGAGCGACGTAGACAACCAACATGTGTACCAAATTTGAACCAAATCGGACTTTAGAGTGCGAACACATATATACATATATATATAGGCCACATGTATATAGGCCTATATGATTTTTAATGACACCCCAAAACGTGTTCTGGGGACCATGATCGGTGCTTATTTGCTAGTACCACCGACCTTGGGTCTTACCGTAAGGGCCACTGCAATAGCTCAATTTTCCTATGGAAATTCGCTAACAAGTATTTTCAAACAATTATTACACATATAGATTGTATGTAAAGTGTATCAAACCTCATATATTGATTACAGATTTTAGATAACTTATGCTTACATGCAGCTACGGAACAGAACATGATGAAAACACACTTGAACAGTTTTAATAATATGGGGAGAGTTCAAGCAAAATTAAACATTCATTTTTTTTACTGAACATTATTTTTTTAGAGGTATGACCTACGAACAAATCATTAATCAAGCAAAGTGAATCACGACCTATTTTTATTTCGTGGTAAAATTAAATCTTTCAAGCGAAACCAAACTTGTTCACTCTTTGAAATCAAGCAACGTACGTGTAAAATCGACCAATGAGATGCTTCCATTTCGATCGTGTTGCAAACAGTTGACTGGAGATTTTGTTAAAGTGTTTTATTTCAGTGTTTGTCGTTTTAATAACGAATTTCCGACTGTGTTTTTTAGTGTTATTTGATGGAAAATAGTGGGGAAGAAAAAGTGTATTTGTAAAAAATTCCTCAAAAGGAATTCGTAAAATTAGCAATAGTTATTTTTGGGCTTTGTTAACCCGAAAGGAAATGTTCTTGAGGGCAACCAAGATATTTTCTTCTCATAAGAAACATAACATTTTTTTTCTCCAGCTACAGTTTTAGTAAATAATTTGGATTTTACTATGAAACAATCTTTATCAAACCATGGACATTCATAATTAAAATAGGTTATGCCAAGAATAAACAGACATGAAGATCATTGATGCGTTGTTGTTCGGGCAGCTGTTTCACACTTGCATATATGATTTAGCGGGCGGAAAAGTGCGCGTATAAAAATCATTGCCTATACTTTATTTACAATGTGCTTTTATATGGGCACTTTTCCGCCAGATAAAACATCCATACTATTATATAAAAATCTAATGGTTTCTGTCTGTGGGTGTGGGGGTGTGTGAGTTACTCAATCACATAAAACTACTGTCAATAACATTCCTAATAACATTTCGTTATTTCCTATTCACACAACCCGATGGAACATGTTTGTTAAAAACATTGTTATTAGCAATGTTACTATCATTTCGCTATTGATCGGTGTAAACGGTAGACGTAAAAATGTTAATGACACAAACGTTATTTAACATTTTACTAATAACAATGTTATACGTAACATTTTGGTATAAATCCATGTTTACAGGGTGTTTTTTATATGGGCACTTTTCTGCCCGCCGGATGATAAGTGGTTCTTTCTACCCTATTAATGGGGCAGAAAATATCTCTTAAAGTAGTAGCTAGAGGAAAAGATAATTTTTTACAAGTAATACTTTATTGACAAATTTTATTTTTTTTTATTTTTTTAGTTACTACAAGACAAATACTCATGTTTTAGTTACCATAAAATATCTTTTTATTTTTATTTGCGCAATTACGTAATATAATTTTTTTAAATTCAAAATAAAATAATAATCTCATTTATTGTAATAAATTGTTCATTCAGAAGAAAGCAAGTCTCAATACTACCCAGGCATAACCGCACACGGTTTCAAAGCCCGATTAAAAACGAGCAATTCTAAAATCTATACTAATATTATAAAGAGGTAAAGTTTGTATGTTTGTTTGTTTGTATGTAGGGGGTAATCTCTGGAACTACTGAACCGATTGAAAAATAGTTTCGCTAATAAAACGCTGCACTATCCCTAAGTAACATAGGCTATAAATTTATTTCGATAAAAACCTTTTTTTTTCAATACTTGTAAATTTAGTCGGAAAAAATGCTTAAGTTAGGTCTAAACTTATAAACCAACATATGTATTTATTACCATAGCAACCAATTGAATAAAATAAGAGATAAAATAGGTGTTTGCTCCAATATTTCCATTATTTATTTTCAAACTTAGAAGCGATTATTTTTGTATTTCTAACTTTTAGATTAGGGTTTTAAAGTGTAGACCTGAGCCTTGCTGGTTCTTTTAACCTTTATTATAACTGCTGTTATAAAATATACGAAATAATTTGATTTGAACATTTAACATTGTTTGCTATCTTAGCTTTGGGATTATTATTAATCCAACACATTTATTGTAAAGAATACATAACATGATTATGTGTATAGAAGGTTCCAACGGGGTTGGAGTGCGGAGCACAGGGGTTTCCCCTAGCACTATATAAAATATTTAATGAATTTACTTATTAATGTTTTTTTTTTTAAGTAAAAAATCTTTCAGTTTACGCGTATTGAGGTTTTTTTGTCTCCTAAAACATTTGATTTGATGGACTTTGTTGTTTTGATTGCTCCTCATACGCCCCATAAAACATATATTTACAAACACCTAGATAAACATTGTAAAATATCAATGCATTTTATATTAAAATTATACAACAGGAACACGATCATAAATACACTCGACCATATATTTACTATATTCAATTGGTTATGTTTACCTGTGGGTGCTTGGAAAAACTGGGCGCAACCTAGAGGAGCTCTTTGCACGAACTCGATCTGGGTAATCTGAAAAATAATTTATTACTGTTTATTTTACATTTACCAACATATTAAAGTTGTATTTCAAATTCTCAATATTATCAAATATTTACTACAGTATACATAACAATTTGGATGATACTTTTCTCAAGGCCATAGCCAGGGGGGGTTAGGGGGTCAACCCCCCCTCCAACCGAAATCCCAAAATTTATTCGTAAGAATTAATAGTAGGTTTAAAAAGTGCAAATTAAATTATAAATAGACAACACAACAGGTGATAAAGCAACATATTTTACATAATTGTGCATTGCATGCATACTGATATTTAGATTTTGCTTGATTAAACTACAACTTACAATACACATGAATGCAGTAGGTTACAGCCTTACTCTCTTGTGAGCTTGATCTGATCTAAAATAAGAAAACTATAAAGGTTCAACCAAAATACTTTACTCTAACAAAACACGCAATGCATTGAAAATTTACCCAATACGGGGGTTGTCGTGCAAAGCACGCAATGAATTGTGTACTTAAAATACTCTCAATATGAACGTTGGCGTGCGAATCACGCAATACATTGTGCCCAATACGAGGGTATACGAGGTCATAGTGACCTGACCCCCCTCCCCAAAAAAAACATTTCCTGGCTACGGCTTTGACTTTACTGATGTTACAAGCATTTTCACATGACTATGTCTCGCAGTTATTTTTCGCCATTAAATGCAAGCCAATACAGCTGAAGCAATGTTTTAATAGCAATGAAACGATTTCAGAAAACGTCCTCCACAGCATAATATGTCTATTTATTTCGGTTTTCTTACAAAAACCGTTTTCTTCTGAATACAGTCACATAAAGGATATTCTAAACGGACGTCTTAATGTAATAAGAAGAAAAGAGTTAAGCGTTGGAGTAATAAGTAATTCGACCACGCAGGTGAACCGTTGACGTGAGTTGAGAAAATTTCCAAAATTAAGTTTATAGGTCTATGTTTTAGGGTTTCAACCAACAATTTGGGAAATAGGTCTATTCACGACGGTGCTGAATAGCTGCAAAATGGTTCGCACGCCATTCTGCATATTGGGAGTATCTTCAACACACAAAACATTGCGTGTTTCGCACGCCAACCCCGCTGTAGAATCCACCACATGGCTTTGAACCGGGTTCTTCTATGGTATTTTACGTTTTGATAGATTTTGGGGGAACCAAGAGAGCTTTAAGGTCGCGTAAAAAAGCAAAATGTGCATAATAACATCCTACACTTATATTTGTAGAAAAAACTCAAAAACAAATTCATTCTCGTAAGGAAAAATCTCAAAAAATAGTTACTTCCGATCAAAAAACGTGCTTCCGATTGTTGGATTTTTTTGGCTAACGAACTCGTCCGAGCTACGTAGACAACCAACATGTGCACCACATTTGAACCAAATCGGACTTAAAATGCGGCCGCTAGAGTGAGAACACATATTATATAGGCTAAATACATATGATTTTTAATGACACCCCAAAACGTGTTCTGAGGACCATGACCGGTGCTCATTGGCTACTCCCGACCTTGGGTCTTACCATAAGTGCCACTTCAATAACTCATTTTTCCTATGGAAATTTGCTAACAAGAGCGTTGCTTACCACGTAGGACAACTACTCTACAGAAGAAGAGTACCACGTCTTTTTCGTAGAAATTACATTGTATCTAGGGCCGCGTGGAGTATAATGGTGAATGTTAATTTACAGATTTTAATATAATACTTTTCAGTGTGGCACTGAATAGATCTTTTCTTTCTAATACACCAAAGAGAGCCGCAGGTATTTTAGTTTTTAGAGAACAACTTGTGAATCAACTCCTATAAGAGGGAGTGTACGTGAATAAAACTATTTAATACTAGCTGACCCGTGCGAATATTTCGCAAGTTCGGAGTAGGCCTACATTTACCTGATTTAACACGTTGATTTAATTCAGTTAATTAAGTTTATTTATTTACATTGGTTTATAAATAACAGTTTCCCTATACAATCTTACAGTGTAAACAATCTAACTAACAGCTGTCATGCTAGTTAAACAGATGGTTAGTAGATGGCACCTTTCATTAGGAACATACAGAGTATAATATAAAAGTTTTTAAAATCAATTTTTGTTATTAAAACATGAATTTTAAGCTGTTTGTCTATTTTTCCCGTGTAGTGGTTAAGGAAAACTTTAAAATGATACCTCATTCATGTAATTTGATAATGTTTTAAGGAAGTTATCGCGTACCGACAAAAAAATAGTCTTGAGAAATAATATATGCGATAACACCTGGTTTCACCCACCATCTGTAATGCTTTAAAAAGGAAAACCTCGCGTATATTATACTTTGGGGTTATGTTTACAACTTCTTACACAACCTTTTATCATCAATATATTCTTTATACAGATTAAAGAAGAGATATCCATTCGTTTAATTTCGGAAACTTTCGTACATCTTCGTATAACATATAAAAATATTCGATTATTAATGTATTGATTATAATTTTAAAAACTTCTAAATCGTTAATTTGATCTATCAATCTATATATTATTATATTGAGATAGGTTAAATCAATATGAAATAAAAGGCAATTAAAAGATAATATTTGTATCATTATTTTTATTTATTTTTATTAATGTATATAAATACAAATCATTTGATCACGCAGCTGAACCGCTGACGTAAGTTTACCGAATTTCCGAAATTAAATTTTTAAGTTTTAGGGTTTCAAACAACAATTTGTGATCTATAATTTTTTGTAGCTAAGCCTCCAGCTACGACTTATGCGCTGCTTCGTTCCATTCTAGTTTTGCTGCGAGTTTTTTTACCACCACGGTATAATTCCAAACTTAGATTTGTGCCGTGTATTTTTATAGTATTTCACGTTCTAATCGATTTTTGGAGAACTGAGCGAGCTATAAGATCGTGTAAAAAACAAAAAGTGCAGAATAATATCCTGCATTATTTTGTTTTAGATAAAACATTAAAATAACTTTAATTCTAGTACGGAAATTCTCCAAAAAATGTTACTTTCGGTCAAATGTAGTGCTTCCGGTTGTTAGATTTGTTTCCTAACGAACTCGTCCGAGCGATTTAGACAACCAACTTCTGTACCAAATTTTGATCAAATCTGACGTAAAATGCTTCCCCTACAGTGCGAACAACAAATATGCATATACAGAATGTTCATAAAGTCTCTTTAACCCATCTCATTATTTTTTTACTGAAAATAAGTCAACAAAACTTTGTATATATCTTGTGTTCCATAACAGAACACATTTGTTGACATATCTGACCCTTTATGGTTTTGGCGGGTTAAGGAGGGGGATGGCAAAGGGGGTTAAAAATTTCAAATATAAAAGTAGGTCATGTAATACACCATTGAAAAGCATATTAAAAGAGAAACAGAATGACGCAAACTAGAGCTTAATATCTTGCATCGTTTCAAAGTAATGGACAATCAAAGTTCTGGAAAAAAACATACAACCTACTTATTCCTAATACTAACAAATTAATAACCTGCTTTGATGCTGTGTACAATATCATTTTCCACTTTGATTGTCCATTACTTTGAAACGAAGCAAGATACTAAGCTCTAGTTTGCGCTATTCTGTTTCTCTTTTAATAAGATTTTCAAGGGTGTATTACATTACCTACCTTTATATTTAACATTTTTCATCCCCCCTCAAGCCCCTAAAAATCATAAAGGTTCAGATATGTCAAAAAATGTGTCCTGTTTTGTAAACAAGATATATACAAAAATACTAAAGGGGTTAATGGGACTTTATGAACATTCTGTATATACAATGTTTAATGACACCTCAAAACGTGTTCTGGGAACTATTATCGGTACTCATTTACTACTCCCGACCTTGGGTCTGACCTTAAGGGTCACTGCAATAGCTCTAGCTCATCTTTTCTAAGGAAATTCTCTAATAAAGACGAGTTAACATCTCAAAATGTACGAGTCTTATGAGATAGAAATAAATGCAGTTATTCACAACCATAAAATAACCACTTTTTGGTGAGTTATAAAAGATGTTTGTCCGCCATCTTGCGGGAAGGTAGTCGTGTGATACATGATTTGAATGTAAAATTTGACGAAAAAACTATGCTTTTTGAGTTATCATCAGTCAAATGAGTGAAAACGCAAAATCGAGGGTTAAAATAATCAAAGAAAAAACGCATCGCATATTACTGTAATTCTTTTACAGCTTTTAAAGTTTCCTTTCAAAATGTGACTAAAAAATACTAATTGTAACTAACCGAACTTGGACCTTCGTAATAAATATAAGCCAAAATAGTATTTTAGTACTACGAATGGCCTACTGCAACAATCCTTGTTTCATAACTACCTACTCTATATTCCTGCGATGGCACGCAATTAATTGTGCTTACAAGTGCAATTCTACCATAGCGGCATCGTCAAACTGTTAGGTTTCAATAACCAATATATTGCCTCATTCAATTTCGTAACAGTGGTCCCCTAAAACATACCTTAACTTCCCACATACGATTCAGATTGTCCTGAGTCATGTTCATACTGATGATTACAGGATCCTTTGTGTTGTCCAGGTCAAAGTAAACTAAAACAAAGATTCGCAAAAGAAAATGATAAATTTTGGAAATTTGTATTGTAGGTTAATTTAAAATCTGGGATGTAAGATATTTCAAAGAGTAAAATCGTTATCGAAATTGGAGCAGTAGAATACAACAAAATATGTGTATGTTTAAAACTTAAATCATGTCATAGCCCATCAAGATTACATACTTACTAAGTCAAAAGCATTTGTATTGTTTGGTTTTGCAAAAGTTTATCAAATTTTGTATTGTTTGGTTTTGCAAAGTTTATATTTTTTTGTATTGTTTGGTTTTGCAAAGTTTGTATTGATTGGTTTTGCAAAGTTTGTCTTGTTTTGTATTGCTTGATTTTGCAAAGTTTGTCTTGATTTGTATTGTTTGGTTTTGCAAAGTTTATCTTGTTCTGTATTGTTTGGTTATGCAAAGTTTATCTTGTTCTGTATTGTTTGGTTTTGCAATGTTTATATTGTTTGGTTTTGCAAAGTTTGTCTTGATTTGTATTGTTTGGTTTTGAAAAGTTTATCTTGTTCTGTATTGTTTGGTTTTGCAAAGTTTTTCTTGTTCTGGATTGTTTCGTTTTGCAAAGTTTGTCTGGTTTTGTATTGTTTGGTTTTGCAAAGTTTGTCTTGTTCTGTATTGTTTATTTTTGCAAAATTTGTCGTGTTTTTTATTGCTTGGTTTTGCAAAGTTTGTTTTGTTTTATATTGCTTCGTTTTGCAAAGTTTGTCTTGTTTTATATTGTTTGGTTTTGCAAAGTTTGTCTTGTTCTGTATTGTTTGGCTTTGCAAAGTTTGTCTTGTTTTGTATTGTTTGGTTTTGCAAAGT
>JAGFPH010000642.1:85866-108691 GCA_018207615.1 Philaenus spumarius
TTACTTACAGCTTCGGGTTATGAACTATGTACTTCGCTTTGCACGTGGAAAGTAGAATCCCCACGTGGATTTGAACCGGGTACTTTTATAGTATTTTAAGTTTTGATCGTTTTTTTGGGGAACCAGACAAGCTATAAGGTTGTTTAATAAGTTATCAAGTACTTACTGTACACCGTCTATGACTTCTATTTTTCTTATTACGCGTTTCGGGGCTTATGTCCGATCATCAGATAATCCCTCTATTTGAGGTCATCAAACATTAAACACTAAAATCATGTACATTACTTGACACACAACATTCACCGGCCGCGCACCTCGTCGTTCGAAGGAAGACTGCAGAACGAATGTTAACCCTGCTTATCAACTTCGTTATTAGCGAATTTCCATAGGAAAAATGAGCTATGCAGTGGCTCTTATGGTAAGACCCAAGGTCGGGAGTATCAAATGAGCACCGATCATGGTCCCCCAGAACACGTTTTGGGGTGTCATTAAAAATCATATGTCTATAAATGTATATGTGTGTTCGCACTCTAGCGGCCGCATTTTAATTCCGATTTGGTTCAAATTTGGTACACATGTTGGTTGTCTACGTCGCTAGGACGAGTTCGTTAGCCAAAAAAATCCAACAATCGGAAGCTCGTTTTTTGACCGAAAGTAACTATTTTTTTAGATTTGTTTTACGAGAGTGAATTTGTTTTTAGTTTTTTCTACAAATATAAATGTAGAATGTTATTCTGCACATTTTTTTACGCGACCTTATAGCTAGCTTGGTTCCCCCAAAATTGATCAAAACTTATAATACCATAGAAGTAACCGGTTCAAAGTCATGTGGTGGATTCTACCGTGGGGTTGGCGTGCGAAGCACTCAATGCATTGTGTATTGAAGAAGCTACCAATACGGGGGTTGGCGTGCGAAGCACCCAATGCGTTGTGTATTGCAGATAGTCCCAATATGCGGAATGGCGTGCGAACCATTTTGCAGCTATTCAGCACCGTCGTGAATAGACCTATTTCCCAAATTGTAGGTTGATTTTTATGTATGATTGTATGAATGTAATTTTTCAAACCAATAGTTCTTTCTAGAGAGTAAAGCCAAAACCATTGTTACAGTACACATTTCTAAAAATTCTATTTAAATTAATGCAATTAAATTCCATTGTTATTGAGTCATATTGATTAACTTATTTTGTGAAAATAAATCTGATTTGATTTGATTTGAGTCTTCACATTTCTTTTTTTTTTAATAAACAAAATCTCAAATAAAAATATACGTGCCAACAACCTAACTTAAGAATTTCATTCTTACACTTGTAAAGTTTTTAACACAATAACAATTCTCTCCAATTAATCCATTTGATAATAAAAATCCGTTTGACTGCATTTACATTTAATTACTGAACCCTCCCCCTTCTTTTTATCAAAGAGGGGGTACCACTTTCAAGTCTGGCCAGGGGCACCAGTCACCTTAGCTACGCTACTGTGGAGGAACCTCTGACTTTTCAAAGCAACAGACGACGAAGTCCCATCGGGTGGTGCACCTAATCTTAGCTATAATGTAATTAGCGATAAGGCCGCATTCTATTGTCCTGGACCAGGATGTACGAGCCTACTTCCACTTCTTTGTCCGACAATAACTTCATTAGCCAGAACAAAGCCTCTTTGGATAACGTGTTAATAACTCTAGTTGCAGTTTGCGTGTTACTGTTTCAATTCTTTACACGAACTTTCGTGTGCTTATAAAGCTTGCACGCTAAACTTAATGGAAACTTTACCCTTACCATGACTACGTTTATTACAAGTGATTTGATTTCATGGAAGTGGTTTTCGGCAAGGCTATGAAGTTAGGTTAGTTTTGGTCCCCTGGTTTACCTTGGGTTGGATTATGTTTGTAGGTTAGGTTCTGTAGTTTGCTTTTGTACGATAGCTTAGACGCTAACCTAGGTAAGTTTCGTTTGGTAAAATTGTTGTTTTGTGACACAGCTCATGCATGCACAGTAACGGCTGATTTCAACTGAAGTGTCTTGACAGTAATTGTGTAGTTATTTAAAAACTTAGAAAGAATCCAATGGAGTAGCCTTGAATTGTTTACATTTCTGAGTATATATTTACAATAATTTCTATAATAATAGGACTTTAATAATAATTCGACCACGCAGCTGAACCGCTGACGTGAGTTGAGCAAATTTCCAAAATTGAGTTTATAGGACTATATTTTAGGTTTTCAACCAACAATTTGGGAAATAGGTTTATTCATGACGGTGCTGAATAGCTGCAACATGGTACGCACGCCAATCCGCATATTGGGAGTATCTTCAATACACAAAGCATTGCGTGCTTCGCATGCCAACCCCACGGTAGAATCCACCACATGGCTTTGAACCGGGTACGTCTATGGTATTTTACGTTTTGATCGATTTTGGGGGAACCAAGCGAGCTATAAGGTCGCGTAAAAAAACAAAATGTGCAGAATAGCATCCTACATTTATATTTGTAGAAAACTCAAAACAAATTCATTCTCGTAGGAAAAATATCAAAAAAAATTACTTTCTGTCAAAAAATGTTCTTCCGGTTGTTGGATATTTTTGGCTAATGTACTCGTCCGAGCGACGTAGACAACCAACATTTTTACCAAATTTGGACCAAATCGGACTTAAAATGCGGCCGCTAGACATATATGTACATATATGATTTTTAATGAGACCCCAAAACGTGTTCTGGGGACCATGATCGCTGCTCATTTGCTACTCCTGACCTTGGGTCTTACCATAAGGGCCAATGCAATAGCTTATTTTTCCTATGGAAATTCGCTAATAATTATGTTCAACTCACCTCTGAAACATTGTATAAGGCTATGATAACCGTTCAGGGGTTATAAATAAATACATTTTTTTTAAACATTAATAGAAGCAAACCTTCTAAGCATAGGCCTACTAAATTATCAAACGTTTTGGTTACAATGTAAACAGTTTTTGATAAACTAGATTCGTGACTTCTTTAGACATTTTGTGGCGCAATGTAGTTTTTACCTAGTTACACTAGCATAAATTATTTTGGTTAGGATATGGCCGGTTTACGCTAACCTACAATTTCAGGCTAATGCAATTTTGTTTTTGTCAAAATTTAGGTCAATTGTTGTCAATTTTAAACTAAATTACCATGAACACATAAGCTCTACGTTAACTAACAAATAAGTATAAACTGGTAGAATCTATAATTATATATTAAAAGAATTTATGAAAACTTGTGGCAGTCAGTACGGCCATTCTATCCGGCCGATTTCCTTATTTTTTTTTTTTTAAATTGCAGGTAATCATTCACAGATATGTCATCAAGCATTACAAATCATGTATCTTTCGCCTTTCACACGTTATAATCAAATGCAAATTTCTGCTGTGTATTCCTTATGGGGTTTTTTTTTTTTTTTGGTTCTTTGTCCACTTTGCGTTCGTATACCGTCCATCCGATTGCTTTGAAATTTTGCATAGTAACACAGGTTAACCCTGGGAAGGTTTTAGGCCATTTACCGAAGTCCTAGGACATTAGGGCTACGCCTCAGTGGCCCTCAAAGTTTCAATGTTAATCTTATGGAAGAAAGATTTCTATTGATTTTATCAGGGGCACAAAAACAGCTGTTCGTATAAAAAACTTAGCAACACATCATGTTTGTTTACTTTCATTACCATAGCAACATTACTTAGAAAATTTGAAGAGTATTACCTTTTTGAGGTTACATTGACAAACTAAAAACAAACACAAACAAAAATCAACGAAAAATGCTAACTATATTTTAATTCAATTCAAACATTGGTTGTTACAAACCTATTATATATAAAACAGCTAATTTGGATCAAAAACTGAACATAATCATTTGCAGATATGTCAAGTCTTATTATATTATCATCCGTACAGCCGCTATTCACCCGAGAAGGAGCTCCGGTATACAATCCTTCAAATTTCCCATGTTAATCTTATGGAGATAATGTTTAATGAGTTTGAGTCAGCTGCCAAATAAAACAGCTGATTTATGCTCGGTCACCTATGTACAAACGAGCCAAAGATTAACGAGATTCTTTATCGAATTTTCCACCTGCGAGCGAAGCGAAGCAGCCATCTGAGGCCGAAGGCCGAGTCGGGGTTGGGACGCGGAGCGTCCAGGGGCAGAGCCCCTAGTTATATTTTAAAATAAAGTAGGCCAACCATTGAATATACAACAACAGCCAAACAATACAAATAGGCCAACAAAGAATCATTAACTATATTCTAAAACTTACATTTTTCATGCCGATGTCAATTATTTATTCTACCCAAAGTACTTTTGTCACTACACACTAATGTTTCAAAACAGTCTTGCGATTATAATTTTGAAATTATAGAACTTTAAAATAAATAGGTTAAAATAAGTAGACAACAATATTCAGTAGACTACAAACAATAAAAATATTATATACGCAACGAATTCGAATCTCTTAATACTGACACACAGTTGTATTTTCTGCCGTACAGCAGCACCATCCACGATAGTTATTACAGAGTTTACATTTCGTTCCTTATGAAAACAGTTTAAAATGTGATACGCAGGTAGCAGCACAGTATAGAGTATTTCTTAAATTCATGCTTTAACGCTTTCAAAATCAATAATTAAGTTGTAAGCCCCGGTGAAAAATCACATTCGTATTAATTACTAATTAGATACACATCAGAAATACATCACTTAAAAAAATACTATTTAAAACAACAGACTTTGTCTAGGCCTACCTAACTATGCTGACGGGGACTTTTAACTCGGTAGATGTGTACCATTTAAGGATTATAAAACTGTAGGAATATTTGTTAAAATTTTGTATTTATGCATGTTGTATATTTAAAGGAAGATACAAATATTAACTTTTAATTGCTTTTTATTTAATATTGATAGATACAATGATTTAGAAGTTATTAATATCATAGTGAAGAAATTAATAATCGAATTTGTTTATATGTTATACGAAGATTTACGAATGTTTCCGAAATTGAAAGAATACTAAACTTATTTCTTCTTTAAATTTGTATAACAAATATTTTGATGATAAAAGGTTGTATTATATACAGTTACATAAAGCAAATATTATAACGCAATATAACGTACATTAGGTGTATAACTCATATTTAAAAAAATCAACTTCATAAGAAATTATGATTGAAGTTGTAAACATAACCCCAAAGTATAATCTACACTGGGTTTGTTTAAGAATTACAGATGATGGTTGAAATCAGCTGTTATATTATATGTTATTCAAGTTTGTACGTAGTATGTACGTACGGACGTAAACTCGCTTTAATATGAGTTGATTGCCAACCATAATGAGCAGTATTTAAAAAATCAATTTTAATTCTAACGAAATACGTATAATGATTATTCATTTACAAAACAAAAAACACTGCTTGTTAGCGAATTTCCATAGGAAAAATGAGCTATTGCAGTGGCCCTTATGGTAAGACCAAAGGTCGGGAGTAGCAAATAAGCACCGATCATGGTCCCAAGAACACGTTTTGGGGTGTCATTTAAAATCATATATATATATATATATATTTATGTATATATGTGTGCGCACTCTAACGGGCGTATTTTAGGCCCGATTTGGACCAAATTTGGTACACACATTGGGTTTCTAAGTCGCTTGAACTGGTAGATTAGCCAAAAAAAATTACCGGAAGTAGACTAAATTTTTTACCGGATATAACTTTATGTATATACGTGTGCGCACTCTAACGGACGCATTTTATGTCCGAATGGGTCCAAATTTAGTACACAGGTTGGTTTTCTAAGTCGTTTGGACGAGTTCGTTAGCCAAAAAAATTTACCGGAAGTAGTCCACATTTTTAACCGAAGTATCATGTATATAATTGTGCGCACTCTAACGGACGCATTTTATGTCCGAATTGGTCCAAATTTAGTACACAGGTTGGTTTTCTAAGTCGTTTGGACGAGTTCGTTAGCCAAAAAAAATTACCGGAAGTAGACCAAATTGTTGGCCGAAGTTTTCTTTAAAAAAATTGACATACAAAATAATTCTGCACATTTTGTTTTTTTACGCGACCTTATAGCCCATCTGGTTTCGCCAAAAACAATCAAAACGTAACATACCGTAAAAGTACCAGAATTAAATCCACGGCTTTTACCGTGGTGACCGATGACAATATATTTGGTACATGCTGGCAGCACCTTTGTGAGAAAATCAATTTTCCAAATATTTTTTTGAAACCCAAAAACAAATATAAATTTTATTTTGGAAATTCGCTCAACTCACGTCAGCGGTTCAGCTGCGTGGTCGAACTATTTTCTATTAACAATTACAAGATCTGTTAAAGAAACGATTCTGCTATTAAATGTACATAAATGTATAAATATGGTAAATGTACAATAACTTATTATGTATTAGGCCTATGTAGGGTATTTTAATTATTTAATTTCAACAGTCTGAAACACGGTCGTCAGTTATTTAACCTTCCAAAATGTTATGAAACCAGTTCCGGCAAATACCTCCCACATATCGGTCTAGATTCTTTATAGTGGGAAATCCAGATCTATTGTAGACTGTTGGAGGTTGTGGGTTACCGGGTCATCGTGCTAACTGTTCTGCGGTGCAAATCTTGAGTCAACAAAATACCGGTTGCCTTCTCGTGCCCATTCCGCTCGCTCGTTACGTAAATACACATAATTCGAGGTTATGTTTAAACTTACACGCAATAAGTGTCACGTATTACATTGTTTGGTTGGTGGTCAATGTCATTGCACTTTATAGCCTGGGCTTTTATTCTAATTTTCTTCTTCCTTGTTCTTTCAGAACTTGAGTTAGTTATGCTTTGATCGACCAAGCCTCTTTTTGATTAGAACGTCTGCCTATCGTTCTATACGTTTTGGATCGCTTTTCAGCGAATTTCCATAGGAAAAATGAGCTATTGCAGTGACCCTTATGGTAAGACCCAAGGTCGGGAGTAGCCAATGAGCACCGATCATGGTCTCCAGAACACGTTTTGGGGTGTCATTAAAAATCATATATATATGTATATATGTGTTCGCACTCTACCGGCCGCATTTTAAGTCCGATTTGGTTCAAATTTGGTACACATGTTGGTTGTCTACGTCGCTCGGACTAGTTCGCTAGCCAAAAATATCCAACAATCGTAAGCACGTTTTTTTACCGGAAGTAACTATTTTTTTAGACTCTTCCTACGAGAATGAATTTGTTTTTGAGTTTTTTTCTACAAATATAAATGTATAATGTTATTCTGCCCATTTTGTTTTTTTAAGCGACCTTATAGCTCGCTTGGTTCCCCCATAATTGATCAAAACGTAAAATACCAAAGAAGTACCCGGTTCAAAGCCATGTGGTGGGCTCTACCGTGGAGGTGGCGTGCGAAGCACGCAACGCATTGTGTATTGGAGACACTCCCAAAACGGTGGTTGGCGTACGAAGCACGCAATGTTTTGTGTGTTGAAGATACTCTCAATATTCGGAATGGCGTGCGAAGCACGCAATTCTTTGTGTATTGAAGATACTCCCAATACGGGGGTTGGCGTATTAAGCACGCAATGCTTTGTGTGTTGAATATACTCCCAATACGGGGGTTGGCGTGTGAAGCACTCAATGCTTTTTGTATTGAAGATACTCCCAATATGCGGAATGGCGTGCGAACCATTTTGCAGCTATTCAGCACCTTCGTGAATTTCCCAACGTGAGTTATGCTTTGATCAATTTTGCCTCTTTTTGATTGGAACGTCTGCCTATCGTTCTATACGTTTTGGATCTTTTTTTTTTATTTCCTCACTTCCTTATGCCTGCATATGCAATACAGTAGAGCGTCGAAAATCCGAACTAATTGGGACCGAGGGGGGTTCGGATTATCAATTTGTTCGGATTTTTGAAAACAACCAAGAAAATGCCATTTAGGCTAAAATATATGCCCTTTAATCGATTAAAGTGGTTAAACAGTACAAGCAGTAATGTAATTACAATACAGTATGTAAGACTACTTACATATTATGATTTAGAAGAACCTGCACGTACACAGTAGGGCCAACATGATTACAGTTGTAATTCTCAATTACAGTACAGTACATAATTAAAAGTTCACTTGTACATTATAGTTAACACAAACGAAAAATAAAAAGTACTGTACAGTACACTACTGTATGTACGACACACTGTTATAATGATTACAAAAAGCGAAATGAATGAACTTTCTGTATGTTTACTGCTAGCGCTATAAAGCAGCTTATTAGCGCTACAGTGAAAATACTGACAGCCAGTCTGTTGTGTGAGAGCAGAAATTAAGAAGTATTTTTTTTTTAATAATTGTAAACTGCGATGAACATTTTTGTGAAATTTTTAACGACGCAATAATTGGAATTTGCGAAAACGAAAACGAAATTTTTGCAGGGGCTGTCTCAGAGCGCGTTCGGATTATTGACGTTCGGATTATCGACGCTCTACTGTATGTAACGATTATATTTATTTAATGAAAAATATTTTTAACTGAAGTGTTTTCTTAGACCTTTGGTTCAGTAACCTTTGGCCTATTATTTTCTACTTAACAGAAATAAAATACTGATCAAAAACAGATCCTAGACGAAAGAATATAAATGTTACTGAAATTAAAAGTTGTTGAATTCACCCACGAATAGAAAGGGAGGGAATTATTAGGATTAGGCCTACCTCAAACTAAACCAAATTAATTATTTTTTCTTACTAGGATAGTATTTTCGACTGGACTGAACTAAAATAATCTAACATTTAGATTTGGTTCTGTTTTTAGTTCGGAAGAAAGCACATAAGTAGGCTATAATGTTTAAAAAAAAATCTGAAAATTTCGTTGTTATATATTTTATGGATAGTAGGCCTACTGACAAACGTATTTTAATAAATAACTATCCCCAAGTATAAAATGCGTTATTTTCCCGTGTAATTTTGGCATGCCAATGTCAAACACAAACTAACATTATAGGAATAAAATTATAATTTTATACTTACACACACAACATACTCCGAAACCAAGAGCGCATTGTCCAAAAGGCTGTCCGTTTTGGATCCGACACTCATAGGGGTTGAGACAAATTCCTGAAAAACAAAAACAAAAAGTTTATGCTTAAACACTCCTATAAAAGCGAGTGATACGTGATCAAGGTATAACATAACAGCTGATTTCTCCATCATGTGTAATACTTAAACAAAACCTATCGCAAATTATATACTGTAGGGTTATGTTTACAATAACTTCGATCAATAATAATTTCTTGTGAAGGTTATTTTTTTTAATGTGAGTTGTGGAACTAATGCATACTATAATACGTTATAAGATTTCCTTTTAGGCTATACACTGTATATAAATACAACCTTTTATCATCAATATATTCGTTTATACAAATTTAAAGAAGATAAACCTATCCGTTTAGGTTCGGAAACATTCGTACATCTTCGTCTGTAGTAATATTATAAAGAGATAAAATTAGTTTTTTTTTAAATTTGTTTATATGTAAGGGGTAATCTCTTTAACTACTGAACCGATTGACAAAATAGTTTTACTAATAAAAACTACACTATCTTTGAGTAACATAGGCTGGAATTACTTTTGATTTAATTGTTACAACTATACCTAAAACAATAAATATTAATTGTTATAATTTCCTCAAAGCTAGAGAGCTTAAATTTTGTACATTTATTTCTTACAAGATACAAATAAAAAGTAAACTGATTTGCATTTTGTCGCGTGCTGCAAAGAGGTGAAAATGTGATAACCCCTAAAACAATCAAAATTAATTATTATATAACATCCTCTAGTATAACATAAATAATCATATTTCACTGTAATATTAATAACTTTTAAATAATCTGTCTATCGATATGAAATATAACGCAATTGAAAGATAATATTTTTATCTTTCTTTAAATATGTAATAATGTATTATAATTACTAAATTTTAACAAATAGGCCTACAGTTGTATAATTCTTATAATTGTAGACATTTACCGAGGTTAAAATCCCCGTCAGCATAGAGTTACGTAGGCCTAGATAAAGTCTGTTGTTTTTAAATAGTATTTTTTGTTTAATGATTTATTTCCTATGTGTATCTAATTAATCTGCCTGTGATTTTTCACGGGGGCTTACCGGTCTATAATAATATACAAACTTTTTTTAGGCTTATTTAAGCAGTAGTTGTATATGAATCTTATTAACAAAGGATGCAATTTATTAAAACTCACACTGGAGGGATCGTTTATAATGTTTAAATTTGTTGTTTCAATGTGTTGGATATGCCATGTAGGATTTGGACATGTCTTTTGCTTACACGGTAATGTTAACCTGATCAACTTAAGTAGTGAGTCAGGATTCAGTCGGGAATTGTAAAACTATTTCAAATTCTCAAGAAAAACTGTATTTGAACGTTATTTTTCTGAATGTGTTTGCAAATATTTTTAGTAAATTTGGCACTGACCAATTACTAAATGAAATTATTTTGATACAGTGTGCTGTAACTGAGGGTTGAGTTGAGCATTTTTTTACGTCCTGCTGTTTTGCACTTTAAGGCTAATGAAGACGGGACCTACAGTTTTACGTGGAATCCGAACCACAGCCAATGATGTATGTTAAGAAACCATTTAGAAAATTATTCGGGGTCAATGGGAATTGAACTCGGAACATTTCCATTGATGGTTGCCATGACGATTGATAAAGCTTTCACGCCTTAACAACCACGGCCATCGTGGCTAAATTGAGTTGAGCATATATGATGACCTGTTTGTATCATGGTTGTTTGAATAGTTGGAAGATGTTGGTTTTCAGGCGATAATAGGCCGTTGTACTTTTTGCTTTAAAACCAAAAAACATTGTTGGGACAATTTTTAACAAACATTACAAATTTATTCTGAGGTAAAGTACAACATCAATTTTTTCAAAAGTTCTATTAAAAAGCAATTCAACAATGACCTGCACGCCTTAAGGGTCGGCTCTAGCTGTCGGCCATGTTGGCTGACACTCCATAAGACCAATGTAAATTAAAATCCAAATGTTTCCTTTATTTTTGATCGGAAAATTATAAACGACTAGGGGAGACCCCTGCGTGCTTCGCACGCCAACCCCCAATGGAACCTTCTAAAAACATACGTTGTGTTTTATTTATAATAAAGTTGTAGTATTAATAATAACCTCAAAACTAAGATGGTAAATAATGTTAAATTTTCAAACCAAATTATTTCTTATATTTTATAACAGCAGTTAATAATAGTTAAAAGAACCAGCAAAGCTCAGGTCTACACTTTAAAACCCTAACCTAAAAGCTAGAAATACAAAAATAATTGCTTCAAATTTTGAAATCAGCTGTTAATGGAAATATTGAAGCAAACATTTTCTATATTAATCTGTTATTTTATTCAATTGGTTGCTATGGTAATAAATGTAAATACATGTGTTGGTTTATCATTCCTGGCCTAACCTAAGATTTTTTCCAACTAAATTTACAAATATTAAAATTTAAAAAAAGTTTTTACCGAAATTAATTATAGCCTATGTTACTCAGGGATAGTGTAGCTTTTTATTAGTAATACTATTTTTTCAATCGGTTCAGTAGCGCCAGAGATTACCCCCTACATACAAACAAACAAACTTTACCTCTTTATAATATTAGTATAGATATTTCATTTTAAAGCTATGGTAAATATGCATGCAAATGGCTTTTTAAAAATTAAGAAAAATATTTTGTTTAATATTTATTAACAATTTAAAACATTGATTTTTTAATATTTTTTTATGTTGTCACTATTAATTATAGCGAAAAACTACCAAGCCATTCGCCTGAAGAATTTCGTCCCCAAGATTTTGGTATTTTTTTTTAAAAAACGCTATTTGAACAATTGCGGGTTTTAAATGGATTTAGGCTGAGCAATGTCCGCGTAACCTACCGCCGCTATAGGGTGATTTTAAATATTTTTTACCTTGTAACTATTAATTATAGCGGAAAATTACCAAGCCATTCGCCTGAAGAATTTCGTCCCCAAGATTTTGGTATTTTTTTAAAAACGATATTTGAACAATTGCGGGTTTTAAATGGATTTAGGTTGAGCAATGTCCGTGTAACCTACCGCCGCTATAAGGAGTCGCAGGTTGCTTTCTGTTTTACTAGAGCCGACCCTTAAATCGGACGTCTTGGACGAAACACTATGGTACGGTTCACAAAACACGTTCAACAAATTTGCAAAAATTTAACAAACTATACATACCTATGCTTCTAAAATTTATAGAAAAATCTACGTTATTGTTTGCCTGGGCGGAAACACTGCATGGAACAAAATAGCTTGGAACTGTCGCGGACTGTTGTATCAAACAGGAAACACAAGTCTATAGGTATCGGCATGAATCCTGGCACTTGGCCTCGAACTGGCCCGATGTGGAGGGAAAAAACATTTTCCCACACCGTGACTCATCCTTCAAACGAACTAGTGGATGTTTACCTCATCCTTAACACGTTCACTGCTACGCAAATTTCGCATTTCCTACGCTAGGAGCTGACTATTTATATTTATTTATTTTTTATCTAAATGAGTAGAAATTACTTTATTTTTTATTTTTGAACCTTTCTGCGTAATAATCACTAATATTTTAAAGCGGACGCACATGTGCGTCCATAGCACATGGGTTTAAAATTGGCGTGCGAAGCACGCAATGCATTGTGTATTGAAAATATTCCCAATATGGGATTTTCCGTGCGAAGCACGCAATGCATTGTGTATTGAAAATAATCACAATACGGGGTTTGGCGTGCGAAGCACGCAATGTACTGTGTATTGAAAATACACTCCCAATGTGGGGATTGGCGTGAGAAGCACGCGCTGCACTGTGCGTCGGCCACTTCTCATAGTGTTCAGTGTCAAGCTCGCATGTGCGTCCTTAACAGTGAACGTGTTGAACAGAAGATGTCTTTTAGGGTACTGATGTTTTTAGTCGGGTTAGTAGCGGTTTACTCAAGTGCCAGCGTTCGCGCCGGTCTCTGTACTGTGTATAAGCGGAAGAAATTTGTTTTGCAAGTTCGCTCGGCCTACAGTTGTTTTACATACATCCTACAACCAACCTATATCGCTAAGAAACATAAAATGTATTTGTTGGTAATTAGAAATTGTACTTTTTAAGTATACATGGCGTTTCAAAATTCTTTTACGAGATAATTACAGTGTAAAAGTTCCAATAATCGGAGGACTTAAAATGTTCGGTTTCCGTCTAGCCGCCATTTTGTTTTTTACCAAACATTTTTTATCTCAAGAACGGTTTTACCGATTGTTTTCAAACTTGACGCGGACCTTAATTACATCACCACCTGGTCAATGTAAAATAACCAGCCTAATCTAATCTATACTAATATTATAAAAAGCTAAAATTTGTTTGTTTGTATGTAGTGGGTACTCTCTCGAATTACTGAACCGATTGAAAAAACAGATTGACTAATAAAAATCTACACTATCCCTGAGCAACATAGGCTATAATTCATTTTGATAAAAACAATTTCTATATCAATATTTTTAATTTTGTCGGAAAAAATCTTAGGTTAGGTCTAGACTGATGAACCAACATATGTATTTACATTTACTATTATAGCAACCAATTGAATAACCACTTAACATTCCTCGAGCCATTGAAGTATCTGAACTGAACGAATAATCCGAAACATAACCCCAAAATTAGTTAACCCAGCTGATCAAAGAAATTGGACAGGTGAAATATGTTTTCTTGTCAAATATTTGATAAAAGTTGTACAAATAACTTTGATAGTGTAATATGCCCCTAACTGACTACCCGTTTGTTAGTTTATCACGAGATATTAAAAACAAAATGCACTTACCGCTCCTCCGGTTGTCATTCGCTCGGCATTCATCGCTCACCGGTATCGGGAAGAAATTCAAAACTGTCAACAAACACAAACATTAGTTCAAACACTTTCAACCAAAAAACACACACATAAACTAGGCTAGTTTGTATAAAGTCCTTGCCTCTTGCCGTCCTATCGAGAAGATCAGAAGCGTTGGAGAGCAGACGGTTGTGCGGTATGGCCTCCCAGAGGTTAGAGATGGACGCAGGCCAGGAGAGCACCAAAGCAGGCCACAACCAGAGCAGAAGGAGGTCAGTATCTCTACACAGCTTCATTGTGACTGGTGAACGGCCGAAGATTGAATGAGATGCGAAACTTGATTCCCCACTTCCTCTCGTGTAGGCCTAGGTTTGGCAGCTGTTAGGATGGTTCGGATGGACGTAAAAAAGGTTCCGGTAATTTAGTTTTTGGACAGTTACTGACAGCGGCGAGACGTAGCTGAAATTAGTGGAAGTGCTGCACCTGAAAATGTTTAGCCTTTTTTTAAAATTGTGCAAAAGGAAGCAAACATGTATGAATAGAAAATGTATTCCGAAACTTGATAAAATCGTAAAAGAACAAAATCAAACATTTTTAACACGCTTTTATTAGATTGGTATATATATATATATATATATGTATCTATCTTTGTAACGGAATCTTTTAACGTGAATGTCATTCCCTTCAAAACGTCGGATTGATTTAAAACTTTGCACACTTATCAAGGACCGATGACAATGCAACAATTTAAATAGTTTGTCCCATTATCCTACACAGGACCCTTAGGATTAGCGATTTTTTATAGCTCGACCTGTATGTAACGGAATCTTTCATAGTAATTTTAACCAACTTAAAGACGTCTGATTAACTTGAAAATTGTGGGTGTCTTTTTAGTTCTTTAAACTATAATTTATTCATATTACTAACTTTAACCGAAATTGTTACAGTTTAAGATTGATCTATTCATTTAAACATGAAATCCATTTTTCTTGTTTTAATTTGCGAGAAAAGACCAATAACTTTTGCTAACACCACCGAACTAAACTTTATATTGGCCTATTTTACACAATTATCTTCAGAAATACATTCTCTACAAGTTGTGTCTAATAAATTTATGGATTTATACACATTTCACAAAGTTAAATGTAGAACGAACCAAAAGAAAATATGTTTTTTGAGACCCAATTTTCCGTTTTCCGTCAGATACCTCAAAAATGACATATCCGGGAACTATTTTATTCAATTTGTCTGCTCATTGTACATAAAATAAATTTATTTTTACACCTTAATTAACGCCTTACATATTTCAGTAGGGCTTCGTTTCTCCGAGGAATCTGAAACCGATGAAATCTTTCGCTAGCTGTTGCTCTCTAACGAAGCATTTCCAGACCTATGTTTCTACGGAGTTTTTTCATTATTTTTTTCTAAATGCATGTTTTGTGTGCAGTGTATGTTATTTTATCCACGTAAAAGCATTATTATGTGTATTCGAACTGCGCAAATAACATACCCTTCATTTGATATGGGAAAATTGGGTTTTTGTTAATTACAAAAATAAAGTGAAAGATATACGAGGTAAGTGTAAATTGGAAAGTGTTAATTAATTACGGTACGTTACTTGACATATGTTGTTATTTTAAAATGTTGAACATTGGGCATTTTAATCAAATGTTTTGAAATATTTGTTATGCCAAAAATCCTCTCCATGTGGCATATTGTAATAAAGCTAATTTCGTGAAGAGTAAGAAATTTTAATTGGATAAAGGCTTTGTGCATTGATAGAGAAAACACAGGGTTTTCTAAAGAAATATAGATTTTTCACAAAAATAGCCACCATTTTGAAATGGTTAAAAAATAACTGAGTTCTGTTTTCGCCAAAATATTTGTCTATTTTTTGCTTTAAAAATAGTACAACATGGCATATGTTTAAATTTGAAAATTCCAAGATTTGAATTACTGACCCTGAGTTTTTGGACACTCTGTATCCGGAAGAGATTAAAAATAGCTTTATGTTGTTACTTTGGGTGGATTTAGTTGGGAATTATTTTGTTGTATCCTTCTATCTTAAGGCTCGACTCCCTACATTCAAAACGGCGAAGTTGGGTACCAATTTCAATGTTAAATAACCAAAACATACCTTCAATATTAAGCATATTTTTGTGTTGTTTTTGTCAAAAAACGAAAAGTGTATTTTTTTTTTCTTAAAGTAAAATAGATTGTGGGTGTTGATTGCCAAGGTTTTTTGCAATATCTCTTTTTGCAACTGAGTAAACAATTAATAAAGTTTAATATTTTGTACTATTTATATCATACGTTTATGAAAACAATAAAACAGTTTTTGAAAATGTATTCAGCAATCAACATCCGCATATGACAGTACTTCAAAATGAAACCAAATTTTTTAATTTATTCCTCGAATTAACGGGAAAAATAACTTATTCTGTAGCATTGCTCTTATGGGAATCAGATTCAATATGGTGGACAGGATAGCGCCCCCTTAAGACCCTTAAGAAGTACATACGTAACCTGTTCCGGACACCAGGTTTAAAAGAAAAGACTGTATGTATGGTAGAATTGTGTTCGCATACACCCGTGGACGTTTGTCAGATAGGGGCCAAATTTTGCAAAGAGTTAATTAGCACGAGGAAGCTAACACCGTCAAACTTATTCCGATTATGGGCAATTAAGGGGTTAAAAAGGGTAATTACCCTAAAACAAATATACATTTAATAGCCATGAGTATAGTCCCTTAATATTTAGTACATTTATTTTATAATCGATAGAACTTCGGTCACTATAGTCTAAACTATAAAAGGTTGAAATGGGGTGAATACCCCTACACAATAAATATAAATTCCACCTAACAAGACGTATAAGGATAACAAAACAACCCCCAAACTTTAATAAATCGCTATAACTTCCCGCAAAACTGAAGAGCTGTTGTTTGATTCGTTTTCTTAAGTGATAGATAAGAAGCTTAAGTGATCCATCAGCATTCGATTACTTGGCAGAGGTGAAAATGAGAAAACTGAAGCAATCTATATATTAATTTGAAAAGATTTTATTGTAATCCTTGTGAGATCTCGAGTTTTACTGGACCGATATACACGCAATTGGTACCAAATTAAAGGTAATTGTCTGTATATTTACCCATTTTGCTTGGATTTTAGTTATTACCCTACTAAATTTTCTAAAAACGCAAATTAAAATCTCTTCTGGCAATTTAACATGGGGTAAAATTTTAAGCCTATTCCGAGTGATATCTGGAGTTGTATTGGACCGATTGGCATGCGGTTTATGTTAAATGAAAGGTAATTAACTCTATATTTGCCCATTTGCCTTAAAATTTTACTATTCCTTCGTTTAATATTTTTTAAATTTACTTTAAAATATTTTCTATTCTTAACATTTTATTTACTGATCAGAATATAAAAATATAGAACATCTGATTATAACAGTACATGTTTCATTATCATCTGGAGTTCTATTGAACATATATAATAGCTCAGATCAGCTGATTATAACAGCACATGTTTTATTACCATAACATGGTTTGTTTAAGCTGTAATTTACTTTATTGAAGTAGGTTATGTTTTATTTTGCAGTTGCTAATCAAGGTCACTAGATAGTAAAGATTGCCTCATAGTCATGTAAACAAACTCAAACCCCTCGACCCGTTCCCTGTCCAGTGACGTCACTATAGTACAAAAACTCCGCGCTACTATGAAAGATGTATGTTTCGTCGTACAAGTCACCTCATTTTTTTAAAAATAGATGTATTAAACTTTTTTTTGAGGTTGCAGTTTTTTAAAATGATACTTAAGTTACACATTTCAACATTTGTAATTGTAAGAATATATCTTAACCTTTTCAAAAACATTATGTTTATGTCATTAATTTGCAATTTACAATAATAACAAAAGTATAATCATACAAATTTTAATTTATATTTTTACTGACTAAAATTTAAAATAAAAACCTATCTTGGTAATACATTTTAAATCATATAACTAAAAAGCAGTCATTAAAATTGTATTTAATATTTTTTACAGAATAAAATAAGAAAAAAATTAAATCACGTTAATACATTTTAATCTATATAATACAAATTAAATGCTATTCGTTGGTAAGCATCACTTGAGAAACGCTGGAACGATTTTGCTATTTTTTGTTTTAAAATGTTCGTAATAGTCCGAATTAGGTTTTTATGGAAAGACATTTTTGAAAAAATTCCCAGAAAAGTTTCAAATTTGGGAAAAAATGAACCCCCTTTTTTATATGAACTCAAGACCAAAACTCACGAAAACAGCTGTTCGGACAAAAAACTGCTTAGCAACACAATGTTTGTTTACATTTATTACCATAGCAACTTTACTTTTATTACCATAGCAAATTTATAATCAGTTTATTATTCTTCAAAACCAACAGCTTTTACTTCGGCTCGCATTATAATGCCGAAGTATTGAAATCGTGTGATAATTTTGTGTGTGTCTGTTTTCCTGTAAACACGATACAAGCACTCACAGACGTCGTAGAAAACTTCTGGTGGTACCAGAATCTTTGTAATTTTATTGCGGAGAGTTTAAAAGCTTTTGAGCTTTCTAGCATGAGTTGTAGCGCGTCGGGGTCACGTTTTTGGGTCAACATTTTGAAAATACAGTGCGGGGTAACGTTTTATATGTATTTGGGTACGAAAAAAACTATTCTGGGAGTTAAAAAGTCGTAGAGCGTCGGGGTCACGTTTTTGGATCAACATTTTGAATATACAGTGTGGGGTAATGTTTTAACTTATTTTTTTAAACTAAATGTAACAAATAAAAAGTAATGTTGAACTTTAATTTTCTTTCAATTCGTGTGTTCTGTCCGGACGAACCGAAGTCTCGAAAAAGTGTTTCATCTTTTCACTAGTTTTAAGTTAGATTAACAAACTAAAAGTAAACACAAACAAAAATCAACGAAAAATGCTTACTGTATTAAAATTCAATTCAAACATTGGTTGTTACATATATATTATATACTTAGAGATATGCTGTTTAAAATATTGTTTACATAAAATATATCATATCTATGAATTGTATTTTAGACATACAATATCTATGAATATTTTTCAAACATATTTTCGCTTTAAAAAAAATAATAAACTTTGATTAATCACTTTGACAAAGATTTTAAAAAAAGAATAACAATAAGGTACAAAATATTAATATAGTACGCAGTTTCAGGTAACATCCTAACCTCAAAATACACGTTTCTTCAGTTTTCATAAATTATGTGTTCATTTCCTTTTATATTAATAATGCGATGGCAAAATTTACTTGGAGAGTTGAAGTTTTGAAAACTTTAATTTTACATTATGAAAAAGAAGAATGTTTGTGGAACAATCACACGAATGCCTACAAAAACCGCGATGTAAGGCAAAAACCTTTACAACCAACTAATTACAAATGTTTTTCAGTCTTTAATATTGGGGTTTGCAGTATAGCCTATGATTATGTTTTTTGTAAAACATTAAAGAGTCTTTGATTATGTTTAATTTGTTGTATAAGTATATTTACAAGATTTTTAAGATTTGTTTTTGAAATCTTAAAAACCCCAAACCCGTTAAGATATGAATCACGATCTTTCAACAGTAATTATTTAATAATAGTTAATAAATAACAATAATAAAAGAATAAACCGAAACATACCCCCAAAATTGATGTAGGGTACTTAATAACAGGGCTATAGAATACTGACTTAATAAGCCCACTGATCAAAGAAATTGGACGGGTGTAGTCCTAATATGTTTCTTTGATAAAAGTTTCACCAAATATTTGACGAATAACAATGGTAGTGTAATATGCCCCTTAGCTACATTTTATTCACTTCAAGCTTTAGCTAGGAAAATTAGTCAAAGCTTAAAATTATTAGACAAAGCTTTTAGTACTAGCTATTGCTTATTTTTATTCACACGATTTTAAGTAATGACTTAAAGTCTTAAGTTATAGCTTTTGCTTATTTTTTATTCAACAGACTCATTTAGTTAAATTGTTGAACAAAAAGTTATTTTCTACAATTTTAATGCAAAAGATAGCCACAGTAACCACTTTTAAATCAAAATATTAAGACAAAAGAAAATTATAATAACATTTTATATGAGTAAGTGGGATTATATTATTTACTATTACAATAGAAACAAAAAATATGTAGGCCTACCCGTGAAAAAATATATATCAGTTCTTCCTTCTTGTTTTGCTTTTCCATAATAATATTTGCACAAACGGAACCTTTAGGTTTATTTATTGATTTTCTAGCCATTGTAAATAATATATTTTTGTTCTACTTTAAACACTTTATATACACTAATTTAAAAAAAGTTTAAGTTTAAACAAAAAACAAAAGCCGTCAAACATTCACAAATGAGTAACGCGTATAAACGAAAACGACAAAACCTTGATCAGTGTCTAGTTGTACTAAAACCTACGTCACAGCCCCCACTCCACTTTTTTTGATATTTCCCGAATGAGGCAACCTTTACTATCTAGTAACCTTGGTTGCTAATGTACTTTATTGAAGTAGGTTATGTTTAATTTTGCTGTTGCTTAATTATGTTTTTCTGTTTATAGTTCATTAGTTATGGAGGTGAAACGTATAATTGGTGATTTAAATTGTCTTTTTTAGATGTGTTTCTTACTTTTTATATGGGACTCAATCGTTTAAAATAAACGTAATTTACTTAATTAAATCAATCTATTAAATCAGGTAACTAGGCCTACTCCTAACTTGCGAAATATTCGCACGGGTCAGGTAGTAAATAATAATTCTTATATGCCTACTTCCCTTGAAACTAGAGAGCTGTAATTTGAAATATAATGTATTATCCTTAAATTATTTATAGGAAAGAAAGCCCAATAGCACTTCGATTACCTGCGTTTAAGGGATAAAATGGAGTAACTACACAACGCACAGCTGATCGTATATATAGGCCTAAATGGGAAAGCACAGATTGATTTGAATGATTGATCACTATGCGGGGGTTTACGAGCCAGGGATCTCGAATCTGACGTCGTTTTTGAAACGGCGAATACATTGACGCAATATATTATTATTGACAATTTTAAAAGTCCTACAGATATCCCAATAATTAGAGCTCAAATACATTAAACTATCATTTTGAAGGGGCCAAAGTTGAATACCTCAATATTTGATGACTTTGTAGTGTTACTTACTTTATTTGTTGACTTTTATGTTAAAGAATTGTTATTAGCGAATTTCCATAGGAAAAATGAGCTATTGCAGTGGCCCTTATGGTGAGACCCAAGGTCGGGTGTAGCAAATGAGCACCGATCATGGTCCCCAGAACACGTTTTGGGGTGTCATTAAAATTCATATATATATATATCAACCAAATACCACTCACTGACTCACTCATCACGATTTCTCAAAAACAACCAAACGGATTGCAATGAAATTTAGTATGTAGCTTCCTCTAGCGCCCTAGGTGTTCGCTAAGAAAGGTTTTTAAAAAATTCTAAATTTTAGGGGGTTTTTGAGGGGGTCAAAGTTACTAAAAAAAAACCACCAAACGGATTGGAATGAAATTTGGTATGTAGCTTCCTCTAGAGCCATAGGTGCTCGCTAAGAAAGGTTTCCAAAAAATTCTAAATTTTAGGGTGGTTTGGAGGGTCAAAGTTACTAAAAATCCCCATAAGAAATACATAGTGTACTATATTTATTGATATATTTTTGTTGCTAATATACATTTAACTTTGATTTGTCTATCCGTGCAACGCCGGATCAGGGTAATAACAACCCTTAAAACAATAAACATTTCATTTAATTTTTTTCATTTTATTTATTAAGCTGACAAAATTTTAATTGTATAGCTAAGGTCAAAGTATTTAAAAAACGTACATTAAAATTTGAATAATAAAAATCACCATACATCTAATTACACAAAATTACTCAACAATCACTCATAAAAGGTAAATCATAATGGTAGATAGTAATAAAACGGAGAACTTATGTTAACAATAGCTTGTATGGATAGAACAAAACACGTATGCCAGTCAGCTATACACAAAATGTCAGAGAACACAACAACAATAATTAAAAAAACAAAACAATCAATAAATAGAATCCACAATGCAATAAAATACACTGGCAATACCCCAACAATTCAAAACAACCAATAATGATCTGGGCACAGCTTTCCCAGACTCATTCCTCTATTGCATAAACTCACCCACAGAGTAATAGCCCTCACCAACAAATCCTTCTGGTGCTTTTTAAAAGTTAAGTTGTTCTTTATTTTCTTAATAGACTCTGGGAGCCTGTTAAATAAAGCTATTCCAGCTTGAGCAGGTATTTTTTACGAAGATTTAGTCTGTGTTTTACCAATCTTAAGTCACTCCCTTTTCTGGTGAAATAAGTGTGGTAGTCGCTATTTTGTGCTGTACAGCACTTAAACCGACAAAACAGTATTACCTCCATTATATAAATACAGGGAAGTGTTAAGCAGTTTTCTGCTTTAAATACATCCCTGCCAGAAGTTTACTGGTACCGGAACGCACCGGAACACCGTTCCGGTACTGATTTTTACTACATTTTTTAAAGTTTTGTTTTAACGTTGCACTGGACCATTCACTCCCTCAATCACACTCATTCAACACTCGGTTCAGAATTTTACGTTCGCCAATCGAAAAACCTCAAGATATCCCCACACTACAGTGCGTTGCGACTCTGCGAGCCAACTACAGTAAAGTATCCCACATTGTACCTCAGCTCGGAATCGAAATGAGAGCACCAGACACCTTTTTTTCGAGCTTCGCAAAATTAGGATGGAGCGCGAAGAGGGGAGTGTGCAAGTCTCCTACGCCGGCTCCCACCACATTTCCCCTCTCGCGGCGGAGTACAGTCAGAGCCGCCTGCCCTACCTAATTCATGTCTGCTTTGTAGTCGTGTTGATTGTAT
>JAGFPH010000642.1:117453-134924 GCA_018207615.1 Philaenus spumarius
TCAAAACTTTTGTAAAAATAAGTTTTTCATTTATGTTCAATATTAATATGATTTTGGTATAACTTTTGAAACTGCTTATAGTACAGTTGGCATGTAAAACAAACTCACTCTTCTATTTATTGACAATTTTGGTCAATATTTAAAAATAAAATCTTAATTCCCCTGGTATTTGTGTAAAACAGCTTAACTTAATGTATAAAAAAATCATACATTTCAAAAATGGGTCTAAATAGATACCATAACTTAAACTACATAGGAACATTAAACTTATTAGGACTAGGAAAAGTCACCCATAACCATCGATATATATAGTTCGTTGCCCATAACTAAAGATGATTTTCCTAATGTGAACGATGCAAACAAAAATAATTTTGAAATCTTACCTGAATATCATTTGCTGAAACCATACAAGTTTTACCAAACATGTTTCAGAAAGAAACTTAACATTCAATTATATGTTCTCAATTACAAAAACATACAGTAGAACGCCGATTATCCGAAACAATTGCAGGGGATGTTCGGATAACCAAACATTTCTGGAAAAAAGTCTAGTTCTTTGTCGAGGGTAGTGGAATGGGTGGGACGTAAATAAAACACGTTATTGGACTATAAATAATACTTTGATTTAAGTTCATGTATAATAAACTGTAGGCCCCCTACATATAAAGTAGGGAACAGTACATAATTTGGTTTACTGACTTAGATGCGATACAAACAGCACAAAATTAACCTAAAAGAAAAAACAAACATGTTTGTTTGCTTAAGTTTTGAGACTCGTTTTTTGCCGCCAAGTCTCGTAGGCGTCGTTTCAAAAACAGCAGCTGCACAGCATCGCATTCATCTGGCTGTTTTAACCATTTAACCCTAATCTTTAGTCTGACAGACTACAGTTACTGTGAACTATCGATTTTTCTACTTTCCCTACGTACTCTCCACCGAGCGGCCCAACACTCATTTCAGCACTAGCTGATTATATGGTCAGTATAGTAAGTCCATACGTGCATGTTTTTGCTAGTTTTTAGGTTTGCGTAGTCTGTCAGACTAAACATTAGTATTTACGTTAGTTTAGTTACTGGTATGATATGATAGTTACTCATATGATACTGGTGCAGAACTGGACTTTGTTACTGAACAGTGTAAGATAGTTGTATTGGATGTAAGACAACAACAGGATCACATGCACATTCTACCCTTCAGCAAAGAGAAGAATGACCCGATTCTTAAAGAGAAATTTTTAGGGATTACCAAGCAAAGTGTTCCTGTGACGATGCCACAGACTAAAAATTTTGTAAAACGTATTAAAAGTGTCTATAATGACCTTATTCAAAGTTATGAGTAAGAATATTTGTTTAATATTTTTGGTTTGGTTTATTACCCATTTTCAACAGTAGTCTGGCAGACGAAGGTTTAGTAACCACATTAGTGTTCTAGGGTTAGTAGCTGTCTCTAAGGCTTCTTCATCATCAGCAAACAAGCAAACTTTGAGATAGATTCACTGTTCTTTTTAATGTCAGTTATCTTTGATTTCCCAACACCAAACTCCCGAGCTAAGCTTGATCTACATGCATCTTTTTTTTAATCGTTCTACAATTTTACGTTTGTCAGAAAGACTAGGCACACCTAAGTTTACATTTCGCCGTCATTGCTAGAAGTCACACAGCACGGACAGTTAAAACAACACTGATGTCAGTGACACAAAAGTGTACAGGTGACGTGGAGCAGTGAAACGGACCGGACCGACGTGCGCGCTCGTGTAATGTTGGTATGGCGTGAATTTCGAATCTTTCGGTTAACCGACGTTTCGGATGACTGGCTTTCGGTTAGTCAGCGCTCTACTGTATTTAGATTCGAAAATTGGAAAGTCTCTGGAAGTTTAATGAAAATTAAAAACAATTTTTACACGTGTAAGAATAAAACCTAAATATATGGATAAATGTCGTGCGAGTTAAAAGAATAACAAACAATCTAAATAACAGCTGTTATTCATTACACATGAATGACCGACTTGGTCGTAGTATCCTTCAGCACTGACATAGTTCAATATTTATCAACCAGGGGTTGTTCGTTACAGTGTAGTCTTAATAAATAAACCTTTACTCAGAATCTTAAAACATCCTCACATATATTCACCAGTGTTGGGACTACGTTGTATTCTAATCATCAAATTCTGTTATATTTTGAAAGATTTGTACAATTTTGATCAAATAGTCTTAGTACTAACTCATCGGTAAGCTGCGGTAAAATTGGTAATTTTATATTAGTATGGTTTTGATTGAAAATGTTTAAAGAAAAAATGGCAACATTATTTGCTTCAGTGTGACGCATGTTGTACGCCCGTTTTGCCCCCTCTTAACATCCACAGAGAGGAGTGACGCTGCTGATAATGTCAGATCACTTAGCCATACCTCATGAATTAAAGGTTAGACTTTGTTAAAAGTATTTTGTTTGCTTCTTATAAATAATTGTTTTTATCCTTTTTAAAATCAACATTGGAATAGTAATTAATGCTCAAATTTGTGTAAAGCATGCTTTTTTGATTCCATACTATTCAAAAACCTTTGCTGGACTACAGATATGGGGTGAATCCTGGCACTTGTTCTCGCTGTGGCGCGATGGGTCGGGGGTGTGGAGAAAGGGCATAAGTGAAGAAAAAAAACATTTTCCCACACCGCTTCCTAATGTGACTCAACCTTCAAACGAACTAGTGGATGTTTACCTCACCCTTAACACGTTCACTGCTGAGGAAATTTTGTATTTCCTATGATAGGAGCTGACCTATTATTTTTTATATTTATAGCCTAAGGCTACGGCCACGCTAGGCGACCTGGTCGCCGCGACCCGGTCGCGGAGAATTTTTTATCCGCGACCTGGTCACGGGTAGGTGCCACACTTAGCGACAGTCGCGGTAACACAATTGTAAAAGATGACTTCTTTGAATGAGGATATGATTGCTAGTGATTGTCGAATATCTTCTGAATAATTTGCATGTTTTCTTGCTTCAATTGTCTTATTAAAAATGCTTTAACAAAATAAAAGAGTACATTATTTATGTTGAACAAAAACCTAGCATAAGCTTTTGGCTTTTAGTCTTAGCTCTAGCTTTCGTTATTAAGTCAAAGCTTTTAGTCTTAGCACTAAGTACTTAATATTTGTTTAATATTTTTTTAATTGCTTAAATCAAATCAAATTCTATTAAATTAATAATGGATACTAATTAACTCATACACCGCCCTTTGCTTATACGAGCCCGTCAACTATCAAATACGCCACCGTAAACTTTATTCGTTACTTTTTATAGGCCTAATCTTTAAATGGTTTAACACTTTGTATAGGAACTCCATTTTGTAAAGTTTTTTATACAAATATTGTTTATATGTACCTATACATTTTATTAAAATCACTTGAATATTTTAAAAGATATTCTTACCTACACTTTCAGATATTGAAAACGCGTGTTCAGTAAAAGTAAAACCCCATTTTCTCTAAAAATATTTACCAGATTTAAATAAAATTAATACTAGATATAAACAATATATGTTTATACTATACAAAAATGAAGTTCCTTTACCAATTTTTAGACCGTTTAACGATTAGGCCTATAAAAATATACGAATAATATTTACGGTAAAACCTGTTTGACTGCCTCCAAAGCGTGAGCTATTGTGAAAATTTGGTGAGTTATTGTGCGCGCGCCCACAAAAATACCTGTCAAAACAAATAACCTTACAGACAGTCTAAAATGATTGAAAAAGTTTTTTCATAATTTCTTTATCTTCAGTGACAGCATTAAAGCACCTAAAATAGGCCTTTGAACGTTTAATGAATTTGATTCGATTAAACACTTGATTCTATTTCTCCTTTTTTACTTTGCGAATTTAATAAGTATAAAATTATGTAATAAGATAGTGTAATAAAATAATAATAATAACTTTCCTTCTTTATTCTTCTCTTCATTTGTCAAAAGGCATGGTTCTGAAAACATTGAACTAGCATCAAAGCGCACATAAAGCAGGTGGAGTAGAGAAGGGTGGGGGAGCGACCTGTCGCCAAGCGTGGCCGGCTCCATAAGATAACATGGGGAGCGTATTTGTCGCCGCGACCAGAAAACGCTCTCGGTCGCGTTCTATTTGCTGTCGCTGGTCGCCTAGCGTGGCCGTATCTATATCATTCAATGCATTCCACTTTTTTTCTTTGTCGCAACGACCAGGTCGCGGCGACCAGGTCGCCTAGCGTGGCCGTAGCCTAAATGAGTAGAAATTACTTTATTTTTTATAATCATGTAATAATCAGTAATATTTTAAAGCGGACGCACATGTACGTATATAGCACATAAGCTTAAAATTAGCGTGCGAAACACGAAATGCTCTGTGTATTGAAAATTCTACAAATACGGGGGTTGGTGTGCGAAGCATGCAATGCATTGTGTATTGAAAATACTACCAACATGGAGGTTGGCGTGCGAAGCACGCAATGCACTGTGTATTGAAAATACTCCGAATATGGGGTTGGCGTGCAATGCACTGTGCATCGGCCGCTTCTCATAGTGTTCAGTGTCAAGCTCACATGTGCGTCCTTAGCAGTGAACGTGTTAAACAGAGATGTTTTTAGTCGGGTTAGTAGCGGTTTGCTCAAGTACCACCATTTGCGCCGGTATCTGTAACTTAATTTAACCCCTCCCACTTATCAGTTCTAAATGATGTTAGTGAGTGGTCGGGGTATATTTTAACCCCCTGGTAGGTAAATTTTGTTATAAAAATAAAAGAGTTGTGGCAACCCTGCCGATCTTTTCAGTACCTTTCTAGAGTTGTATGACACATCTTCTTGACTTTTACTTTCTCCCCCTATACCATAGTATATGGAGAAAGTATTGTATTCGTCAAAATTTTCAAATTTGAGTTCGAAAAAGTGGTTTTCGGAGTGATGTCTGTGTGTGTCTGTGTGAATGTTATCAGACCTAGAGCCTAAACCAGCCGTCCGATTTTGATGAAATTTGGTATGGAGGTACTAATCCATGGTATCTCCAGGCATTTTTTTTTATTTTTGTGAATTTTTTATTTTTAAGGGTAATTTTTCCATAAAAACCCTTAAAATAACGGAAAAATCAACTTTTCTAAAAAACGGCTCTAACGATTTTCATTAAAATTTTGTGGTTTATTAGGGACCTAAAATACTATAAACTATGAAATTTTAATCAAAATCGTTCGAGCCGTTTTTGAGAAAAGTTGGTTTTTCCGTTATTTTATGGATTTTTATGGGAAAACAACTTTAATACAAAATCACCTCTCCTACCCCACCCTACAAGTCACCGTGAATCTGTTTAATAATTTAAACTAGTGGACCCGGCAATGCTTCGCTATTGCTTGATTTACCTAACCTAAAATTATATTCAGTTAGTTTATCCAAATCAGTTGTTGATCAAAATCAGCTGTTTTAAGCTTTTCATACGAACAGCTGTTTTTTGTGCCCCTGATAAAATCAAAAGAAATCTTTCTTCTTCTTCCTTAAGATTGACCTTCCATAAGATTAACATTGACACTTTGAGGGCCACTGGGGCGTATCCCTGAGGACCGATGTAAATTATAATGGGATTCTGCTCATCTACAGGACACTACCTTTCTAACGGTATGTGTGAATTTCTCCTACGATGCACACAAGCTGAGAAAAAAGGACGACAAGTTTTGTGCTTGCCTATTAATATATAGATATGTTTGTGAGAAAGTATGTGCCAGTTCCTGGTACCGTTTATTTTCAGTCTTACTAATTCTGTCAGCAATACAGTCGCTTCAAAGATGCTGGGTTGCGTTTAACACCCCAACATTTTTAAGATTGTCAGTAGAATACAAAAAAAAAGGAAAAAGGGACTGTATGGTTGAAGCTTATTGCATACTACAAATTATTTGTTTCCTACTTTTTGTCTGAAACAAAGTTTACAAAGTTCATTATAAAAAAGAGTTCCTTTTTATTGAAATTTGTACTATTTTAGAATATAGAATAAAAAGAGCTAATTTTTTCCCAATTACAAACTGTAAAAATGTTAACTGTATAAATATTAAAAAAGATTATTAGATTCATTTAACTTTTAAACAAATTTTACTTTGATTTTTAAAGTTTTTTTACTGGGGGCGCTCACTAGCGTTATGAATAATAGTGCGCTCACAAATTGGTTAAGGGTCTGCTCCAGTAAACAATAGAGCAACCGGCGATACCAGCACTTCACTCTATAGCCGTATCTAAACAGTGCAATTTCTTGCAGCTGAGCGCTTTGACATTGCCTCATTTCAAACCATTTTATAAGTCCATCTTTTGTAATTGAGTGCTGAAAAAAAAAATGAATATTCTTTATAAAATTACGGATCTGGCTTGGGTTTCACTTTTAATCGTACATTTTTTATTGTGTAAAGAAAAAAGTTCAAACTTAAAAAATGTCAATTAAGTGACAAATTTTAAATGTGAAAAGCAAAACGGATGTGTATTGTGACTGTGCTTAAAATGGGACCTTGTAAACAACTTTATGATAAAAAATAAACAAAATAAATGGTTTGAAATTTAACATTGCTCTTATGGGATAAAAATCCAAGATGGCCACCACTACAGAGACCCTAAACACATTTAGCACAATTTTGTTTATTTTTAGGAAGATAAAATCTTTTTTGATTATTTTAAAAATCGAGATAATAGATGAAAATTTAACATCAGTTTCCTTATTTATTTGAGTATCAATGAAATAACACATTTTCAAAAAATTTATATCCAAATTCCTTCTTATAAATGAACTGTTGACAAGTTTGAGAAAGATTAAATATGACGAAAACGTATTCTGATGTGATTCACTAAGTCTTGGTATTACGGTAATTCACAAACATTGGTATAAATAATTATGGAAATCTTTTTAATTAAATTAACAAATCTGATACAAAATAAGAAAGCAAACATCTTTTAATAAAACATAGGTTACAATGTTACAGAGTGATGAAATCATGTCCTTTATCTTCCAAGAGTACTTCCATGTTCTTCACATCCTTGCACCACACTTTCAGACGTTGGACCATTGAGGACACCTACAGACACAAATTTCATATTAGTTAACAGTTCTGGAATAAAATATGGTTAAAGTTTTGTTTTATAACCCATTTCCATGTTCTATCAAATGTGATTCCTTATTGAAAATTCTGTATGATCTTAATTACCAACTGACTTATGTTTACGATATTTCTAACAGGAAGAAAAACTCTATCCAGTTGACATCAGCTTGGAATGGAGACGATGGTAGACTACTAAAATGTCCGATAGCCAGATCTGTGAGACAGGCAGTGTCAGATGTGGAAGATCTTGTCAGTCAGCTTCCAGAACCGCTAGAGTGAGGTCGTGTTTACTGTGTGTGTCGTACATCTTGGGTTTCAAACAGTGCATTAACATTAAGTTTTGTTTCAAGTTGCATAAAAGTGCCAAAGAAGCTCATGAAATATTAAAATCAGGGTATGACAATCAAGACCGCAGCCGGAGGGAGGGGGTCAAAACCAATCTGTAATCACGAAATTTAGTAGTGAAAAATAATACTAGGTTTAAAAAGTGCAAATTAAATTATAAAATAGACAACACAACAGAGGATCCAACAACATACTCTATTTTACATCATTGTTCATTGCAAGCATACTGATATTTAGATTTACTTGATTAAAGTACAACGTACAATACACATGGATGCAGTAGCCTTACTCTCTTGTAAGATTGATCTGATCTATTAAATAAGAAAACTATGAAGGTTCAACAAAAATACTTTACTCTAACAAAACACGCAATGCATTGTGTATTGAAAATACTCTCATTACAGGGGTTGGCGTGCGAAGCACGCAATGCTCTGTTTATTGAAAATCCTCCCAATATGAAGATTAAAGTTGGGTCTATGACTACAACCCCTGGGTAACTCCCCTCACCCTAAACATGCACATCAGTTAAAGTCAAACATCAAGGTTCATTCCAAAGGGAATAACTTTAACTCTGAAGGGGTACTGGAAAGTTTGCAAAACCATGTGCGAAGGAAGAGACCAGAAAAATGAGGCGATGGCTTCCTTATTCATCACCACAAAACCCCATGCCACAAGTCGTGCGAGTTTTTGGCCAGAAAAGTGTTCCTTTGTAACATATGCAGTTCTTCAAATGCGTAAAAATTAAAATAGCATTATGATTATTTTTATTGTTTATAATCAATAGTCATCACAGAGAAATATATTAACTAATAATATTTAAAAAGCAGACAGTTAATTTCAAAATAAGTCACATTTGTTAAGCACACAGTTTTTAATTATTTAAATAAAAAAAAGCTAATTCTATGTAAACTTTGTAATAAAATTATCAATGTATTTTTTTATACATAGCTATCTTTAAGCTATTTTTTTATCACACCTAGTAAAATAGCTATAGGATTGTGCACTACGATCTGACAACAAACAGGAGAAGTCATCCTGGACAAATTTATTCAACACCATCAACGTAGAACTTTCTGCCAGAATTTCCGGAAAAGAAAGATAAGTTGCTCAGTTTAGGGCTCAGATTCAAAGTATAGATAGTCCGAATTTTATTAACATTTTGTGGTTCAAAAACTTATTACTAGCGCAGTCTAGTATAAAGTTTGATGAAGTAATTTTCAATAATTCAAGATAATTACTTAAATATCTACGCATACAAATTTACGACATCGCCATACGGAGGTGGACAGCATACATCAGAGTAGGCAATCAGCATCAATTTGGTAAAACATTCTAAAAACAGTAGATAAATGTGCATTGGGAACAATTTCTTTTAAAGCAATGCGCTCTACCAGCTGACGCGTAAAATGTTTACTTATTTGATATTTTTTCTATATTGCAATTTAACTTATATTCTTGAGTTCAATGTGTATGTTTTTACTTACATTTTACTTTCAATAAATATGTTCAAATAAACCAATTCATGTAGTTTTCATTTCTGTCTACTATCACTATACTAAGTACCCCTTGTCCTAACAAACACACCCCAGATAAACTCATAAACGTAAGAAGTCAAGTCTTTTTTAAAAAAAACATTTTTGTTTTAAACAAATAAATTATTTGTATTTGTATGCTAACGTTACTGTATACCTGGGAGAGAACTTGAGTAAATTTCAACTTTTCAAAATATGGTTTCCAGTGAGAAAGACCTATATAGCATGTTTCAAATCAATAACGCTGTGTCATCACAATAATTACAACTACGAAGAAGGGCACTCAACATACCTGTGTCGTATCCAATACGCGAGGCTGTACCCACGTCATATGAACACTACTGGATACTTGATCTATCGCACCTTTGACCAATCCTTGAGCCAACGCCTTCATCACCAACAGTTCCACTTCGTTCACGGGTAATCTGGTTTCACGGGCGATTTCAGCAAAAGTCAATTCTCGATTATTCGCAGGACGTTTGAATGTCATCTGAAATAACAACACATCCAAGTTAGACCGGCATTACTAATAGGAATGACACATTTGGAATTTTATTTATTTAATAAAAACTTGTAAAAATAATACTAAAATATGAGTGTATTCAATACATTATTAAACGTTACCTAGTTAGAAATCTTTGACTGATGTGCAGTTTCAAATATATTTTTTAAATTAGATACGATGTGAACTATGTATTCACGTTTATTTAATTCTTGCCTTCTTATATGATACCATATAATATAAGTTTTCAAAAAAATAAATTTCACCTATCCAATAGTGATGCATATTAGATAAGAATCAATAAAGATACATGGGTGTAGTCAAAAATAAGACCAAGACCAACCTCACAAGACTTTAGACGAAACTTGTGTTTTGAAATTTTTGGGTACAAATGTAGAAACTCCGTTTATAGCAAGCTCGAGTAAGGAAGGCCTGTAATTAAACATTTATACAAATATATACATGGTTCATATAAAACAAAAGTGTTGTTATCTGCGACTAGCACCGATCAACATCTATCAGCTGGCATCCCAATAAAGTTGTCAGATGTTACTCGAAGCTTTAAGGACTTTGACAGGGCAGAAGGTGATTCTTGTGCATTATAGAATGTAAAGCACGACACAATTTTCTGAAGAAATATCAGTATACTATAGCAAGGAAGAAAAGTGAATTATTTAATACATGAGAAACTGTGTGCAAAGTTAACATTGAACAAAAAATGTGTGTGTAGGACATGCCAAACACATGTTTAACTACAGTAAAGTCCCGGTAATTTGAGTCTCGATAATCCGAGGTTCCGTGTAATTCGAGCCACAAATAGCGCCTTCAATATACAAAAATAACGTAGAAACAAACTTTTCCCGCCACTGCGGGGAGCCCCTCTCTTACAAGGTCGCTTGATATCAATCCCCTCCTTACTGTATTCTGTGTGAGAATGTGTTTACATTTTACATTTGTTTTCCCAGGCTGTAGTTTATTGTGAAACATTTCATTTAATAAGTGGAAGTGTCTTGTGTGCTATTTTACTTTTACAAATTCTAAGAGTAAAAGAAAGTTTGTGTAATATATGTGAGTTTCAGGGATTTAAACACTTAAAAAAGAGTATAACGTAAAAGGGGTCGTAAGGTAAATTTTGAACATTTAGCCTAATTTAAAAGATTTAGTTATTTCATAAAAACAATAAGCATAGAACTTCAAAGGGAAATGCAGACATATTAATTAATAATTCAAAATAAATCTTACGTAATATTTAATCTCATATTTAAATTCAATTTTGTTTAAATTATTAAATTGTGTTTCATGATGTGTCAAAATAAGAAAAATATTTAAACAACATTGGAGAGTTTGAAGCTATGGTCTACTAATTCTCTAGCCAGTGATGTATGAATATCACAGACTATCTCAGACATTCAAAGAACTTAACTTGCTATGTTATGTTGGTAGCATGTGTGATTTATCTGTGGGCAGAGATAAAAAATTTGTCCTGAGATGTTGGTACTTAGCGTAACTACAAGAAATGAGACATATTTGCGGTCCCCTGGAGTTAGGATCACGTGATGTTGCATCATAAAGGAAAGGACGCTAACAAAGAACTTGCTTCTTCCTCACTTACATAAAGGAACTAGTGCAGATCAGACCTGTCTACAGTCGCTCCGGCGAAATGGTTTTATTAAGTGCTTTTTGCGGTAGTTAGAGTTATAACACCGTCAAAATATGTTTTAGTAAGAGTAGAGACAGTGAATTTATCATGCGATAAACAAATATGAAGTTTGCTTGTAATGTGCCGTAAAATAACGACTTAGAAAATCTGAGTAGAAGCATGGCGTGGGTATAGCATCTTTACACAAAGATTGAACAGTGAGTGTTTAACAAACTAAATTCAAAGTGGCTAGAGTGCGACAAATAAACAATTATGGGGTTTTTCTAACTTAAATTCATAATTTTTTCTGTGTCGTAAGTTAACTATAAAACGAAATACGTAAGTAACAAGAAATAATTTTCATTCAGTCTGCATTGAATATTTGATTAATATAATTTGTTGTAGCCTTAAGATAATGTGTTTAATCATTAATGTGAATGTTTGAGTGTACGACTGTGATAACTAGAATGACTTGCCAAATTGAGTTTGAATATCTTTTATATGTGTTCTTTTTAAACTAAAATGACAAATTAAAATATTAATGCCAGCTACTATGATTTCTTAATTTGAGTTTTCTCCTTTCCAGAAGTACTTTATGGTAAACGAACCTTGTATTAATAAATAATTTAGTTTCAGTTTTCTTTATAAGTGAATCAAAATGGCGAAAGTTGAGATCGTGGATGGTACGTTTTGGAGGTATGCACTCTGTGGTGAAACATAGACGGCGTATTTCTGGGATGATCGGTCCTGCGCAGGTCAACTGTACGCACAGATATAATAAATCAATGTGTAACAGATATTTAGTGATCAACTATGGAAGACACAGATGTGATCATAATAATTATAGACTAACTTCAATTTTGGGGTTATGTTTGTTTGTTTTCATTGGGAATAAGGTGTTGTAATATTTTGAAGTGATAATTTAATTAAATAATTAAAGTAAATGAATTGAAGATAGGATATAATAAGTAATTGTTACACAGTAAAGGTATTTTTTTTAATTAAAAATAACTTAGAAATATTTTTGTCAAAATTAATTTTTATTTTTTCATTTTTTTTTATTTTTTATTAATAAATTGTTTGTAAACAGCTTGCAAAAAGGCAGCACGTTACATTTGTTCCTTTAAATATAAAGCTGGAAGCTCTTAAAAGAATAGACAAAGGTGAAGTGTAAAAACGTTAGCAAAAGAATATGGCATAGGTGAAGTAACAGTTGGGGACTGGCGCAGGAATCGGGATAAAATTGAAAATTTTGTAATAAACGAAAAACCGTAAAGAAATCCGAATATGAAAAAACCTGTGAAGCGCTGTTTTTATGGTTTAGTTTGAATTAATTTAGTTTGAATTTTTTTTAATTCTAAAAAATATTTAAAACAAGTTTAAAATTAGTTGAGTATTTTTCGTGTGTACTTCTTAACTCTGAGAATTAAAATTTAAAAAGAACATCCAGAAAATAAATATATATTTTTTTAACTCTAAATAAGCTACCAGCCCATATTTTAGCTTAGCACTTTAAGGGTTAAGACTGAAATTATATGCTACGAGTATTGATTTACACATTTTTAAAGATGAATCATTCTTTCAACAAATTTGTTTCATCGATTATTTTTCAAAACATGAGTAGGCCTGCCTCTAGGGTGCTCTCAAGTTTCACAAGACTTGCACAGCAGTATTGCGCAAGGCACCACCACACAGCGTCCGCTGCAAAAGTGAACAACGGCCCCTCCTATCTGAACAGACAGGTCTAAAATTTGTGACCTGTTCACCACCACGTTATCTTATTATGTGGTGATTATATTTTTAAGAGCAAAATTGTGGGCTATTTTGTTAAAACGTTAAATTTTTTTCTATTTTAGTTGGTTTATATTAACTAGATAGATTACTACTTTATTAGGTAATGATTTTATTAGATATTTCTTAAAGAAGCATGAATTCGATTCCTTATTTTATACTGGAAAGTTAAGTACGACAGCTTTTAATTACCTCCATCAGACAAAGCAATGATATTTTCTGCCGCAGCTTCAGTTCCTGTGCAGCTAAATCTGGTATAGCCCCCCACTGAGTCTTCATCTTATCAAATTTTGAAATATCGCCTGTGTTGAAAGCATACAGTAGCTCCACGAGCCATGCATTAGTTGTGGTCTTCAGCGTTTCAAGGATCGGATGGGCTAGCTGTAGATAATCAAAATGTTAAAAGCATTAGATAAGATAAAACTTGAACAAAATTCTCACAAATAGTATGTTCAACAACAATGTAGCTACCTTCAGTGATGCACATGCTACGATAACTAAACCATACCTAACCTTACCTAGTAGTGTGCCCAGCCCTGTATATACTACAGTTAAGAGGGTATAACTTAAAAACCCTCAATAGGTGTGAACAAGAACCTAGGCACTGACTGTGCACTAATTCTGTGTTGTAGCTTCCAACTGTAGCACACTGGAATTTATTACGAACAAATATCTTACCTTATTAAGAAATTGTAATTAACCAACACAGGTAAAGCAAATATTGGAAGCTACTATTTCAAACTAGCTATAATAAACTCCCCGAACATTAAGAAATATTCAAAATTCCAACAGAATTAAAAACTATTCTTAGACAGCTTATGCAGTCACAATTTTTTACACTGTGGGGGCGTCTTTAACCATAGTGAGAATAGGAGTTTCGTCCTGGCAAGAATATTTTGCTAATTTTAAATGTTTTATTATTATTAAATAATTTTTATTGAGATACCTTATTATTTGTTACAGGCCTACTTCCTTATTTTATTTAAATAGTTATTCATATTGTGCCAGTCTATAATGAAGTTAGCTGGAAGAATGCCGGGCCTGAAAAGACTGCACATATTTTTAAATTTTGTAATGTTTAAAATTAAATCTTACCTTTGATTCACCTAGGTTTCTTCAAAATGCCTTGGTTATACATTTACAAATACAGGGATATATATACCGGGTGTCCCATAAAGGTCCCTCTCTTTAATTTTTGAACGGCTGTAAATTTTCAAACAATCTTTGGTAAATGTTACTAACATATGTCAAAGTATTTTTTTATGTTGTTTAGGGTTTCAACCCTCACCCCTAAATGGGGGTAGGTTTTTATTTTTCAAATAGCAACCCCTAACAAGTTGCATATCATTTTAAAGAGGGTAAAAAAGGGAAAGGAATGTTGCAGACTAGACCTCTCTATGACTTCTTAAACTAAAGTTATGGTAAAAAATGTATCACCGTAGTTAGATTGTTGAACTATCCTCCACTAAAAAAAAGTGTACGACTTAAGCTAAGGACACTGAAAATGTTTCCTGACAACGGTCACCCTACAGCATAGTTGTTAAATTTTAGAGTTTCTTGTTATTTTTAGCCTTAGACTTTTTGTTACCTTAGCCTTGCTGGTTCTTTTAACCTTTATTATAACTGCTGTTATAAAATATAGGAAATAATTTGATTTGAACATTTAACATTATTTACCATCTTAGCTTTGGAGTTATTATTAATCCTACACCTTTATTATAAACAAAACAAAACATGATTATGTGTATAGAAGGTTCCAACAGGGTTGGCATGCGGAGCACGCAGAGGTTTCCCCTAGTTGTTAATAATTTTTTATTCATGAATATTAAAATGTATTTGTATACCTATAATGATCAAGTGTGTTGAGGTGTATGATTGTTGTATGCAATTTTATTGTCAACCACCACTAATAATAAATTAAATACAATATTAATGAACTAATCTTAATATCTAAACAATACAATTTTATTTTATATTAACAGGGGTACCCATTGCTTCGTTAGCTGATATGAATAAATTAATTACAGAAATATCGGGTAAATATTGAGGGTTCACTTTTCCAAAACTGTTGGTGGTGAAATATCACAAAAGCGTGTACGTTGAACTTAACTACAACGCTAATTAACAAACATTTGCTGGCACAAATTTTAACTATACTTTAAGAAAATATAAACATTACTTACTAATTCACCGAGATTGTAGACTCCTTCGCCCAACAATGCTGCCAACCCTAAGAAGAAAGCATGTTGGACTTGCTCCTTGCCAGATAAGTCGTGCAACTCAACACAACCGAGGTACCTAAAAAATACATTTTATTAAGGAGGGAACAATGTTTTTAAGGATTGGTTCTATAAGTACACAGTATTTTCTTAAGCACATATTCTGTGAAACTAATTGATAGGCAGTACAATTTCATAGAGTAAACCTTGTAACACTTACATCCATGTCACAGAGAAAATAATAAAGTAAGAAATGAGTCAGCTGTTTCCTATAGTGACTAAAGGAACAGAGATTTGGTCTAAATGAATAAATGACGCAATACATAAATAATACCAATCATTTAATTTTTCATATAATTACATTTCTTAATGACGCAAAATAATTACAGTAGAATCATTTTTTCTTAAATAAACAAATAATAAAACGTAAAAGCAGACTGTAAAAATAGGAAATACAAAAGCAGACTTAAAAAACATATTAATATATGATCGTGTGTAAAATGTGAGAATTATATAAAAACTTTATTTCAATGAGTAGTGCGTTATAAACGAACAATATGAAGCGGTATTTAAGACTATAAACAGTTCGATAAATAAATAAATAAAAAAGAGTATAACAACAGTACATAGCACAATTTAGTATGGAGCGAAAACTTAATATGATAGTATGTACAGTGATCATGGAAGCAGTTGGAAGAGAGAGAAGGGATCAATCTATGTATGTGAAAGAGCACAGATGTCACAGGATACAGAACGTTATGAAACGTACTGGTTTTTCACTGGGACGAGGTAGAATGTATTACAAGCAGCGTCTTCTATCAAGATGGCGTAACGAACTGTACATGTAACTGGACAGAGGTGGTGAAAAGTTCGTCGTAAAATGTTATATTTTCTTTAAAATCGCAACAAATGTTGCATTAAAATGAAGTAGAGGTGCTTGAAAGTTGGTGAAAACTTAGAAAGTAAAATCTGTTGTGTACTTTTCTTGGAAAGTGAAATTATAAAAAGCCGCCATGTGACCGGACTAACGCTATTGAAATAAGCTAGCTATATCAAATAGAGTCAGTGCAAAACTAGGTTCAATTACAAAAACAACTGGTATCGTGAGTAAATATGGCCATTAATTTTAACTTTAGAAGTCTGCATTTTAGAGTTTTACAATTTTTTGAGAAATAACTTAGCTTCAATTTTCTTAGCTATTGCGTCATACGATAGGTGGACTAGGGCCTAATTGTAACTTGTACATATTTATATATAAATGATTTGTTGTTTGTTTTTTGTAGTCTTGATGTATTTCATTGTAAATCAGCATTCTTTAATTATGTCAGAGTAAACGAATAGTTGCTGCCACAATGCTTTGAATTTCTTTCTATAGCCACGAATATCCATTTAGCCACTACTTTAATTAGCCAGGTTCTCATCCCTAAGAAGATAGAATTAATTAATAAGTATTTTTCAGTGATTAGTAATTATAAGTAAAATATGCAAACAGAGCATAAGTGAGGTTATATGTGGATTATCGCAAGTTATCATGATTATTTTTTTATTGTTAAGATTATGCTATGGGAGTCAAGTGAAGGTGATTTTTAAGGTGAATTCAAGTAAGGTGCATGTAAGTAAGGTGAATTGAAGTAAGGTGAAATATTTAATATTGTTCTACGTTGAAGTTGGAAGAAAGAGATTATGGAGAGTTAAGGTGGGCGATGATTACTAATGAAGTGAGGCAATAGGCCTAGGAGGTGCATAAGCAATTTTAAGTGGTACGTGAACGACGATTTTTGTTTTTTGAGGTAAATAGGTAAAGGAGGTGTTGAAGAGATATTAATGGTTATTAGATAATCCACATATAGCATTTTTATTTTGATTTAAAACATATTTTTTTTTAATTTTGAACTTTTTACCGAACCCCATTTTTTTATACACTTTATAATGTACATTTTATTATTTTTTGTAACGCATATCGTTGCAACCTTTAACACAAAATATCATAACTAATACGTTTATTAACTCAAACGCATTTCAACTAGGTTAGTTATAGTTCGACTATTGCAGCTCGTGCATCACTGAAGATGGCGACTTTGTCGTTGAAACGTATTTGTGTTAATAAACGTATTAGTTGTGAGATTTTGTGTTCAAGGTTTGTTCTATCAAGTATATCTTCTCACAAGTCAAACTCAATATTTATTTACAGTACAATTTGTACCTCTACCCACTAGCTAAACATGTTACATCTTTAACAGTTTCATTACTGAAAATGTCAACTGATATTTCTTAGACTAATCATTAATAGACTGTTGATGTAATTTTCGTTATATATATTTGTGATTATAGCCTTACTGGATTGTTTAGTTATGAATTACC
>JAGFPH010000642.1:134934-172672 GCA_018207615.1 Philaenus spumarius
TCTCTCTTTGGAGAGGAAGTTTAATTTCTTAATCGGTGTATGGGTTATTTTCTATGTGAGATCAAAAATGGAATTGTAATTTTTTTTTTTTTTGAGTAGGCGGTTGGATTTTGAGTTTTGTAGTTTGAACATGTGAAATTCATCCATTGCATTCATTAGAGGGCCTTTTTCATAGTGACGTAATATTTTTACTTTTGCAGGGCTAAGAATTTCAAGTACAAAAACTACAAAAATCCAATTCCAACAAATTATAATTCCATCAGCATACCACTTTGAACCAAATATAAACCAACCTATTATAATATTCCGACTAAGAAATTAAACTCCCTCCCCAATGTCAGAGATCCAACGAGATAGTGACCTTCGTCTGAACTAATCGGTAAACGTTCAAGCTACTTCGAGAAAAGTCACAAACCAGGTGTATCATCGATATATTTGTACTTTAAATGTCCTCGAATTTCTATCGTGTCTAGTGTTTAACTTATTGAATGACATTTGATAACTGAACTAGCATTAAAACACAAATAGTGAACAATAATAAGAAAAACTAATAATTTCATAAGGACGGTTCAACAGCATCAACTTAACTTAATTATTAATATGTGCATAATAGTTGTAAGTGCAAAATACAGTAGAACTTGGACAATTCGAAGGTGAAGGGACCAACACTGATTTAAATAAAAACCCAAACCACAAAACAAGGAACAAAAACAATAACTAAATTGTAAGTTATGTTTAATATGTTAAACTTATGTACATTTCGATGACATGGTCATCATCCTCAGAGGGTTTTAACACTACCAAAAACCCTCTGAGGATGATGAGCATGTCATCGAAATGTACATAAGGGTAACGTATTAAACATAACTTACAATTTAGTTGTTTAGTTATTGTTTGTGCTCCTTGTTTTGTGGTACGGGTTTTTATTTAAATCAGTGTGATTTTGTCGCCACAGTGCTCTTTTATTTGTTTAATGAAGGGACCAATGTAAAAATTCGAACCATCCAAAAATTTGAATTATGAAAGTACAATTGTTTTTTAGGTTCTCAAAATGATTGAAATAAAAACTATGTTAAATATGTTTATTATATAAGGTTTATTTTCATTAATCAAAAGTAAATGATGCTTTTTTATTATATAGAGTAAGTTTATATGACTATCTACACAATAAATTAAAGTTTAACGAAGTTTGTGAAATGTCCAATTGCCTTGTAGAATTAATTCTTTTTAGGTTTGCAAAATCCTCAAGTACGTTAAGAGAATGAAAAACAGCTTCACTTACACTGGTCTGTCCTTCAATGTACCGCCAAAATTCACGCAACTGCTGAAGAGCCTCAGAAGTTGTAGGGATTGGGGAATTTTCAACTTCTTCTAAATCCGACAATTCGGCACATTTTTTGTTTTCAATTCATTTTTTGTTTTCACTTGGATGCAAGAACTGTTAACGAATCCAGCTTTTTTTTGACAATTTGCTATGACAAGTAGTTTTAGTAACTTGTGAAAATGCATTGTGACACATTCTTGCTGCTTGAAGGATATTGATCTTTAAATTCTTGTTTTCCAATGAATCTGTCAAGAACGTTTGTACAATAAGTCGCCGGTATAAATGTTTAACATTTTTTATGATGCCCTGATCCATTGGCTGTCATGTTCGGGACAGAGTTATTGGCAGTACAAGTGCCAATAAACAAGATGATTGTTCTGTTCTGTCAAGATTTAACAACAGACAGAGCATCAATTGACAATCTACAGTACCGGTAACTAGAGAATTCTCGGAAGGCAAAATTCTTGGAAGGCGGTACCACGCCTAGAATTATAATATGTGTACGATAGCGGCTAGGCTATGTCCTCCCCCCTATCTACCTGACAGAGACCTATTTATTCAGCGATCCTTTCACAGCACAAGATTTTATTTTTAGTGTTGATAAAAAAACTTTTAATTAAAGAAGTTGACTTCGAATTATCGATAATTTGTTTACATTGATGTCATATAAAGTTCAAGGGACTGAACTGAAACTTCGAATTAACGGTAATTATGAATTAAAAATGTTCGAATTATCCAAGTTCTACTGCACCATGAAAGTATAGCTTATTTATTACTAGAATTGTTGATTTTATTTCAACAAACACTCCACATAAAATCGAGGCTCTAAAAACAAAACTATTGCTATAGATGAGTTAAATTCAAAGACCTGGTTCTATAAGTAGGCTACTTGTATTGTGCAAAATAGAACTGAAAAGTAATTTAGAAAACAATAAATAAGATGTATTTTTTAATAAAAAATTTGTTATCACGAATGTTAAACAAAACATGTGCGACATCTCAGTTCAGTTTACAAGGTAAAAAGTTGTGTTGGGACAGGCTCAAGGTAGCATTGGCTTAAATTGATAACTTTGTCATCTATGTGCTAAAACAACTGTGTGCGTTATCGACCTATGTTTTAACCTCGTTGGCATATATAACAGAAGGGATGTGGGGATTAACTTCCTTTGGTATTACAGTGGAACCCCTCTTAACCGGTCTGGTCGGGACTTAGACCCTGGCCGGTTACCTGTTTGGCCGGTAAATCCGAGGTTCCCATAATAAATACATTTTTGTTCAAAAACTACCTACATATTTCATAATAAACATGCAAATAAGATGTTATCGCAACCCATTTTATTCTATGCACTTATTCATGAACAAACACCAACAAATTAAACTTACATAAACTTTGAAAACTGAATTTACATATACATATAGTATCCTCAAAACGTAGAGAGACACCCCCTCAGGTAGAACGGACCTCCCTAATCACCTGTAGACAAACAATGCCTTTGTTAGAAGCGGGCACCCGGGACAACCTCTATTCTAAGAAATTCTGCATCCCACTATAATTTGCAAACAATTGATACATTAGGCCTACATTATCGAATGACGGCTCATTTTTTCCGTCTTACTTAGACGAATAAAAAACAATTTGAATCACAGTTGTAAGACGTACCGTTACTGACATAACAACGCTCGTGGTGTGATGGTGAAAGTTAAGCGACAACCGTTATTTCGGTAACTGATCGTCTTAGAACTGTGATTCAAATGTGTTCTTATTCGTTTAAGTAAGACGAAAAAAATGAATCGTCATTCGATAATGTAGGACTAATGTATCAATTGATTGCAAATTACAGTGCGACACAGAATTTCTTGAAATAGAAGGGCAGTCCCGGATGGCCGCTTCTAACAAAGGCATTGTTTGTCAACAGGTGATTAGGAAGGTCCGTTTTACCTGAGGGGGTGTCTCTCTTCACCTTGAGGCAACTATACATGTACTGTACCATTATTTTTTTTAAATCTGTTTTTTCCTATTCTTTAATTTTCAAAGATTTTTTAAAACCAAATCTCTCCATTTTCATACGTTTATCACGTCTAATGCCGTTGAATCTTTTTGTTCCTCAACATATTACTCAGTAAGTTAAAAATATTACATATTTTGCTCCCACGAAATTCAGTAAAGGTTCCGGACAAAGCAACAGACGAAGAAACACAAAGGATGAAGCTTTGTCAATTGATTCTGAGAAAAAATACAGTTGCCGCGGAAACAAGAAGGGAATCAAATTCACGCTCCCCCTCCCCTGTTCTGCCTGCCACAACACTAACACATTGCACACCTAATGTTGCGTCACCCTGCTTTATTTTCCAGGAAATGTCCGTTAAACAACCAAATACAATCTGTAAGAGAAAAAAAACTCTGTTGCTCTATGGATAGGCCGGTTAATCCGAGGCCCGGTTAAGAGAGGTTCTACTGTAACTCACTTTAGCATAAGTAAGAAAACGGATTTCGATGAAAACTTGGGATATTCAAATCTTTTAAAATATTCCAGTTCATCGTTCGAACAGATTTGCACGAACTTTGTGTTACACTTAGTTTCGTTCAACTCAATCAAGATAATATTGCATGCTTGATAAAATAATATATTGCACACTTTCCAACAAAATAGTACAAAAGTTGTTTTAACATTAATTTATGAATTAAAACAAAAATATCCATCATTCTAATAGTCGATTCAGTTAGTTGCATCTTAATCATAGAAATACTTACAGAGCTAAATGATTACAGCGGAGGGTTTAAACAACATACCTTAAAGCAGTTCTGTAGTATTCAGCATGTTTTCCCAACAGCCTATAGTACTGACTAGCCAACAAGTAATAACGCCCATGTACCGTAGTCACACCATCAGCGTTATCTAAAATCTTCTCCACTTCATCGATTACTTTCTGCGAATCACAATAATTATAGTTAGACAGCTAATTAAACATGAACAAAGTTTCTATTATGATTTTGTGCTTTAAACAGGTTCAGAACTTGGTAAAATTTTAAACTGTAAACATTTACCTTAGTTTCATCCTGGTCTTTGAGCTTCTCTAATAAAATCTGACCTTGTAGTACCTTGCAGAGGGCTACTGCATCGCTGTTTACCTTCACCTTAGGCTCTGTAGCCTTCAAGAAACTGACTGCTTCTTTTTGATCGGCAAACTTGGGGACTATAAGTGCAATTATTTCTACAAGGGCGAGGGGGTTGATCCTGGAAACACAAATAATCAGAGTGTAGGTAGACTTGGACACAACATAATGTACTAGGCGCATTCGTAAAGTACGTCCCGTTTAGAAAAAAAAAAACTAGTAAAACAGTATTTTTCAAGCCAATTTTATTTTGACATGAAAGAGCATACCTTAAACTATTTTTCTACATAGTTTCCACCAATGTTCAAACACCTGTCGTAGCGAGTGCCCTTCTTCATAGAAACTTACCGCCAGTGACGATGGCCAAGACTCCACAGCATTTTTCACCTCATTGTCAGATCCAAAAAACTTGCCGCCTAGCTCGCACTTCAAGTGCAGGAACAAGTGGTAGTCAGACGGCGCTAAATCCGTTCTGTAGGGCGGGTGATCGAATTGCTCCCAACGAAACTATCGAATCACTGTTTGAGTGTCACCATCAGTATGGGGCCGAGCATTGTCATGGAGTAACACAATTCCTTTACTGAGCCTTTCTCTCCGTTTTTTTTTTTTTTTAATTGCAGTGTGTAGTTTCCTCCAAGTTTTACAATATCTTGCCGCAATAATGGTTTCATCAGCTCCAAGAAGAAATTCAGTAAGCAAAACCCCTTTCCTATCCCAGAACACAGTGATTTTTTTGTCCTGACTTTGTTGTTTTGAACTTTTGTTTATTCGGAGCTTGAGTGTGTCTCCACTCCATTGATTGTTGAGTCCTCACTGTACCGTGTGAGAAATGTCAAAATGCTGCCAAGTCAATTGGTTTTGTGAACATCAGTGAGCATTTTTGGAACCCATCAAGAACACACCTTGTCAACATAAGCGGTCTGTAACAATTTCGTACAAAACAGTTTATGGAATCTGCAGAAATTCGTCTGAAAGCATTGTCATTGTGAAACAACTGTTGGATTTTTTCATCAACTTTCCCTACCAAATCATCGTTGACAACAGAAGGCCGACCAATCCGATCCTCATCGTGGATGTTTGTTAAACATTCTAACCCACCTACTCACCATTCCCTCACTAATCACGTCTTTACCACAAACATCTTTAACTTGACGATAAATTTTAGCCGGTTTCAAATTCCTTGTGTTCAAAAATCAAATTACAGCACGAATCTCACAGTCGACGGGATCAGCAACTGTCTTCAACATTTCAAATATGCACAACAAACTGAAAATACAACGTAAAGCAAAATAAATGGCATCAGTTGAGAGCCAGTGAACAAGGAAGAAGACTTAGTGCGCATGCGTGTAACACCAATCGCAGCGCTACGGCGACACTAGAATGAAGCGGTACTTACTTTACGAATACGCCTCATATAAGACAACAATAGAGAATATTTAAACTACTACACAAGCTGTCAATAGTATTATTTGTAACAAAAATTTAGTAGCAGCTAGCTAAACAGAAAATTAATAGGCTATGAAAATTTACATGTGAAAAAGACCAATAATTCTCATATCCTGACAAAAACAGCTAGCAAAAGAACTGAAATGGAAATGGGGCAAAGTTTTTAGCTTAGTGAAAATCAAACATCAATTCAATCTCAAATTCTAGGCCCAAATTTTTAGGTTCTGCTTGGTAAGTTCAGGTATTAAACACCTAACCAAACCAAACAATTTTTACTTTACACCAAGATTTGGAGACATTTTTCAAAAATTTACCTTACAGTAAGAAGGGAAATTGAGGCTACAATTACAATAAGTAGCTAACCAAAACAAAATTAATTTATTCAATAGAGCAGGCCAACTGTTTATATAAAACAGTGTCTATTAATGTATATAAAACTGGCTCTGAGTGTTACCTAGATCGATTATAATTCTACAAGTAAAATGTCACTTAGGCCTAATTTCCTTAAAAGCTACTCTGGCTACACACAGTTTGTTACTAAATAGCATTTATCTTTAAAACAAGCAGTATCTGCTGCATCAGCTTTTTTTAATTATTTATCTTCTGTAGAATATTACAACTTATTGTGGTACAACTTATCACATTCAAACAATTTGATTATACAAAATTACAAACATTTTTCTAAAAAATATCATATAAAGAATTCAACTTACTTATTTTCAAAGCCTTGAATGAAGTTTTTATATAACTGAATAAGTTCATCTCCTTTTTGTAAGCTTGGATTTGAAACAAAAGTTGTAAGTTTTAATGTAAGCTGGTGCCATAATCTGTAACAAAATCAATAAAATAGTACTACTTTTTTTAGATACACGGAACTAGAATAGGCCTACATACATAATAAACTAATATAATGACCAACTTTTAAATAATAATAAAAGTAACCCTCAAAATTTTTAAAAATTAAGAAAACCAATATGTAGTAAATTTTGTTTTAAATGTACACTGAAACTTTGTTTCCAACTCGAAATAGTAATAGGCCTATATATTTACTAATTAAATGGGCGTAAATTTACTATTCGACCCTCAGCTGATATTTTTGGAGACGACGACGTTGTTTTACATTCTACTGTTAAATGTTAAATACAGGCAAACATACTGTAGGCCTAACTAAAGAATATAAGTTAGAACTTTAGGCTATTTTTTTTTTATTATTCTTGCATTTCTGTTGCCGTAGGTCAGCCGAGGGTCCACTAAATGGAGCAAATTTGTCCAATATCAACATTAACTAGGTAGCTGGTAGGTAGGCTAATGAGAATTCACCATTAGGCCTACAATAATTATCATTTAACCTTCGATCGGGCGCATTGATTGTAAAACACTATCGGGCGTTCACGAAAGTAACTTCCGGATATATAAAAAAGAAGTATATATTCAAGTAACACGAAATAAACATATATATTTATACACAAATATAATACAAAATATATATGCACGAAAATAATACAAATTCCAATATATTTTTAAATTAATCTCCGTGCTCACAAGAAACTAAACTCCGAAATCTCTATAACACGATAGGGCGCTCACGGAACTTAACTCCAGAATGACTGTAACACGGTAGGGCGATCACGGAGTCTACTTCCAATCTTTACGCAGACCACTCCACAGTACGCAAATAACAGTACTTAAGGGAGAGGTAGTGATTGTTACCTTTTTTTAGAAAGAGGTTCGGGAAGTATGGTGAATACCAAGACTGGCAGTCTTACAAATGTAATGTTTTTCTAAAAAAAATTAGTGACCCGGAGGTAACCTCCGTGAAGCGCCCGATGGAAGATTGAGATAACCAATACACTAAAAAATCGTTTATCCGGATAAACGAAATTCCAGATAAACCAAATAGGCTAATATAATGGGGTTTTATCTAAAAACAAATGTTTTTATGAATCATTTATTATAATATACAATAATCACTACTGGTAAGTAGGCCTACAGAAAAATTTGTTCAATTATTGCAAGAAATAAGACAAAGAAAACTGAAACTGGTTTTTAAAGAAATCTGTAATGTTCTTCTGCTGCACTGTCTGATATTTTAATTCTGAACACAATCAAGTCACTGCACTCAGCCACAATATTGTTTACTCTTACTCATCTCGGCGTAAGTTTACTATTCGACCCTAGCCTAATATTTTTGCAGACAACGACGTTGTTTTACATTCTACTGTTAAATGTTGAATAGCCTGCAGGTTTTACTATAGCCATACTGTGACTGAATACTATAGGTTAGAACCTTTTAGGTTTTTTTTATTATTATTCTTGCATTTCTGTTGTCACAGTTAGCCTAGGGTCGAATATTAAACTTGCGCCCTCAACTCAACACTGATCTTATGACAATATAACAGAAATAAACATACAAGTGGCGCTGCCGCTGATTGACAAGCGAGTCTGACTCAGTGACTAATACAGTCAGGTTTGCCCACAGCTGTGCCGTAACGTACACTCAGTGCCGCAAAACTGACACCTTGCACCGGATCTGCCACAACTAACGTTTAGGCCTACTGTCGCAAATTTTTTTATTTTTTTCTGAGGACCACTGCGGATAAACTGGAGTTCCGGATGAATGAGGTTTTAGTGTAGTATCTTAGAATTACACCTCTAGCCTATATTGATAAACATTTTTTTACCTTAACATTTAAGGTTAAGGTTCGAAGTGTCAATATTTCTGTGACACTTGAACCTAGTTTACACAATACGAGTACAAATGGTCAGTTACTGTAGTACAGCTACTGTCATTGGGTGAACATATTATGTTGGTTACCAATAACTAACATAGAAGTTAGGCTTAACTTACTTAAATAGTTTTTGTTTTCATTTGCCTTCCCCATCAGGCCAGCAGCTTGCAACATTTGTACAGAAACCCAGTAACTTGTTATCAAGCAAGTACGAAAAATTAGTCAGTTAATATGTATTTTGTGATCCAAAAGTGATAATTTCAACTCAAATATATCGCAAAGGTGGACTTCACATAAAAATGGTTTCAGCTTAAAATTACTATAAAATACAGTAGGCCTAATTCAAACTATCCTTTTGCAATGAGCTTTACGCACAACTAACAGTTCCTACTTGTCGTCATAACCTGCATTTAGGCTACATGTCTTCGTAGCTACAGCTACTGAACATTTTGTTTTATAAGAGGGGGGGGGGAAGCAAACTACCGGTACTGTCTACTACCAAGGGAAATTATAAAATGACAACGTCCATGCACGCCCATTGCCAGTGACAGGTAAGGTGCTCACGATGTGTAGGCCATGCTTAGTCTTAGCGGCGTAACTTTACTATTCGACTCTAGGCTTGCAGACAGCAACAACGTAGTTTTACATTCTACTGTTAAATGTTGAATAGGACAGGTAAACATAGGCTACTGTGACTAAATAGGCTACTAACGAAATGGCCTCTTTTGCAATGTTTACAATTATTCTAAACAATTTCCCTTTTAAAAATTTCATAAAAATTCTTAACAAAAATAATGGGTATTCTAAATAAAAAGCAGGTCTGAAAAAATGTAAAGTCAAACATAACCTTAACTGATCTTATCAAAATAATAATCTTGAATTAAAAGAACTTACTTTTTATTATGAAGCTCTTCTAATAAAGCCCATTCCGCTGCTAAATCTTTCTCAGCTTCTGCTTGTTTAGTTGCCAAATATGTATTTACATCCCTTGAAACTCCTACGGTAGCCATATTTAAAGCAAGTATTTTGCAATATTACAATGCAACTTCTGTTAGTTTTTATTTCTGACTTCATAACCTCGGCCTTCCGAATCTAAGGTTTCAAAGTAAATTAATCAATTTCCAAAATACGTAATATTAACTCACTCACAAAATTAGTTAAGCTTCCAATTTAATCATTTACTTTAATTAGTAATTAACTATTTAAATCTTTATTAAATTAAATCTGATATTAATTAATTATGAATGACAAAACCCAAATATATTTGGATTAATAAAATGAATCTTATTTTATACAATAATAATATTTTTTTTTTTTATCATAACAGTAAGTTCAAATTTTTATTACTGTGGTATACCATTCCAGCACACTATTACAATTGTTACAAAATAAAAACAATATATGTACCGTATTCACTTTGATTTAAGTCAAATTAGTTGGCCAAAAATATTACCCTTTTTAATTTAATACCAACATAATATATCAAGAAAAACCAAATTTAATGGGTATTTATTATAGTTTGCCTATTAAAAAGCAAAAGGGCCTATTTTGTATTCAGTATACTTATCACCAATGTGTCCACTTAACATACAGTCCCAAGCATTATGTTTTATATTTTCTAACAAGGTTAAAAGAAGTTTTGAATGAATCATGTTGGCCGTGAAAAGCGCCATGTTTTAAGTTAGTTGATTGTTAAAGCTAAAAGCTATAATAATGTTGTACTATTCAGTGTTTTATTTATTAGCAATTGGTTGTGAAAGATTCAACGATTATTTTCGAAGGTAATTACAAAATCAATTCATTGTTAGTTTATAAATACAGCCACATAAGTCTAATAATTATGTTACTATAAGCTTTCAATAACAGCTAATTATCAGCCTATTTTTTTATAGGTACCTTATTAGCCTACTCCCAACTTTATAATCCCTTCCCCTGACCGCTACCTAACTGTGCACTCACTATGTTTTTGTTGCAAATGCAACCTTTAGATTAAATAATTCAAAAGGCCCATGATTTACCTAGTGAACTTTATCTATAGGTCTACTTCATTCATAGGGTAAATATTCAAAGCTATTACGTCGGTATTTTTCTACCAATTTGTAAAAAATGTTTCATTTTATTCGTTTTACACTGCAGAGTTACAGCAAAATATAAAAATCCAATAAATTGTGTTTATTTTAACAACTAGACATTTTAAAATTACGCCATGTTATTTAAATGGGAGAAATTTGTGTAAGATCCATTAGTTTGGGCGTCACCAGTTAGGCTCATGACAAATGTACCAATATGAAGCCCAAACATTCCCAAAAATATAAAATTTATCATTTCCTCATTTTAAGTTTGTTAAAAAATACAAATTATAAAATCCTAAAAATTCCCCACGTTATTTATTTTTGTCTAGAAGCTCGCCCTTTGAGAGAACCTTTCAACGTACGCTCATAACATATATTTCAATTTGAAGCCTAAATCTTCTCATTGTGTAATTTTATTACTTCAAGTAGGGATTAATAATTCAAAAAGGAATTAAGGAATTCAAACCGTTGTGGTAAATTGTATAGTATTTTTGTATTTACAATTAACAGCTGATTTATTATTAGTAAAATGTCTAACTACGCGCTTTTAATAATCGGACAGCTGATCTAGTTGTTGTGTTATTTGCCTATACATTTAAACACAAATGTAACATTATAAAGTAATTAATTATTAAACCTTAAGTGTGACGTTTTTAAAATTTCTGATATCAATAAAACGACAAATTACTAAATTTTTAAATGTAATTATCTATTGCGGTTACATTTTTAACGTGCGTACAAAACATAATGAAAAACTTGTTTAAGCTATTGTATACAACTGTAGGCCTATTTCAATTTTAAGCTTAAGCCTTCTCATTGTGTCATTTTACTACTTCAAATAGGGATTAATAATTCAAAAAGGAATTAAGGAATTCAAACCGTTGTGGTAAATTGTATAGTATTTTTGTATTTACAATTAAAAGCTTCCCCTAGTTAATTACTAATAATAATCTATTAAATAGATACATAAATCTAATAATATTAGATTTTTTAATAAACGGGTTGAAAATATTGAATGATTTGATTTGGTTAATTATTTGTTTAACTGTTGTTCATTTAGCACCACCCGGGAAGCACGTGAGGTTTAACGGGTTCCATGGACGCGAACAACTTTACTTCCCATTATTTACAAATATTTGCAAACATTTAACCATTATACTCAAAACGAGAACAGTTTTATTTACAAATTTTTAATAGAAGTTGTATTAACAGTCGGAGTGTGCAGTGACACTCGGACTAGGTAACACTGGGCGCTCAGTGTTGCCAGATCGTGCCGCAGAGCGAGCGATTCTCGACCGTTCCTCGCTTTGCCAGTCCCATATCTGGCAACAGCGCAAATGTATCTCCCGCTTTATTCCGTGCTCGCGACAATAGTTGACAGTTTGCTCTTTCTATTCAGTTCATACTCACGAGTTTTTACGCTGCGAGCGAAGCGAAGCTCATAACCCGTGCTACTTGTTTACATTACGGTAGCTCAATCCCTTACGCGAAGAATAAGCGTACACCTAGTTATGGAATAGTCGGTATAATTATTTCGTAGTCTATGTGTACCATACTTTGCTTTGAATTATTTTAGTTGTTGCTTACGTGATCGATTGTAAAAAGTTTATATATAAAGATTATTATTATTTATTTATTTCTGTTTTTTTTCTCCCAGTTCAAAATATTGACCATAAAACTAAATCTATTAGAGCTTTTTCGCCAAACTGTCATAAGTATTGCCTGGAAAACAATACTTTTTATAAGCTTTAATATATATCCTAAAAGCAGTAATGAACAATCTAACACCTTATTTGAGAAAGGCTGAAATATATATGTTTGGTGTCAAAACAAGAACTGTTTTGCAATTTTACCTAAGTTTTTGTATATTTCGTTAAATATTTTACCAATTTTAAGTCCGATTTTACGAAATAAAGTGTTTATTTGTTAATTACTGTTGCATGCATATTTTACATTTATCTTGTATGGGATATTTTTTCAACGAGTGCAGGGCCGAGGGCCAGTTGCCTAAAAACTTTGACGAGGGTAATTTGACAGCCAGAGGCTTGGTGGAGCGAGGGCCAGCCGGCTAGGGATCAGTGACCTGTTCTACTGTGCGGTGGGTGTGGGGGTGGAAAGGTTTTAATTATCGTTTATGTATTCCGATAACAGTATGATTATAATATTTATATAATTATAATATTTCGTCGTATTATCACTTTATATAATTAGAATAAAAAAAAAACTAGAGGACTTGCCTAAACTGTTTAGTCACAGTATTTTGCCGATAACAGTATTATTATAATATTTGTATAGGCCTAATTATAATATTTCGTCGTATTATCACTTTATATAATTAGAATTAAAAAAAAACCTAGAGGACTTACCTAAACTGTTTAGTCACAGTATTTTGCCGATAACAGTATGATTATAATATTTGTATAATTATAATATTTCGTCGTATTATCACTTTATATAATTATAATTAAAAAAAACCTAACCTAACCTAACCTAAAACTCTTCTATAGAAATTAGTTTAGAGTCGTACTCTATGCATTTAATCTTACCCCTCCCCTGAATCACTTCCGCTCTGGGGAGTCGACTGGCCCTCGGCCCTAGCTGGCTGTTTTGACAGTTTATGACCCCCGGCAAAAGATCGGCTGGCCCTCGCTCCGTTTTCCTTTTCAACAAAACAAACTTAGAAGACTTTACAATATTTTACAGTAATAGATTATCAAATCAAATTCAGGAAAACCCCATGTTCAAATAATGTTAATTGGAGATTTAAGATAATTTTTATACAGTATTTGACATAACATTTTTACGTTAAGTTACAAAAAAATCATGTTGTAAGTTACAAAAAAATCATTTACTACTTAAAATTGTTTTTAATTCATTAAAAATAATATTAAATTTATCTCACATTTATAATTTGGTTATTAAAAACATTATCAATAATAAATCATTGTTCAACAGTACTGTATAATATAGTTGCAACGTGCGCCAAATATTGAAACATGTGCTTGCTCCCTCCAAAACGAAAACTAAATTATTCTCTTCGTTGGGGATGTTGAAAGGAGGTCAAAGCAGTTTGTGACAGACAGTGCAAGAGGCAGATATATTCGCGGTCTGGTGGTGCGGCGAAATTTAAACTCTGCCTATAATGTCAGTTTCGTCTCAAGGAGCAGCAAAAGACTAGTGGCGCTCCGAGTGACTTCGAAATGAACTAACATGCAAGCGTCCGCTTATAGCCCATTAGGTTTCGCTTCTTATAGTGTTGTTTCTTCAATGCTGATACATGTTTTGGGGAGGCTGGGTAATGTTTAATCAAAATTGGCCAACCTGCTTTTTTATGTTAGGATCTGCTGATTGTTGCCATTATTGATCTCATTAGTTGGATTGAAGATTCTTCTTTCATAATTTGATTTTTCGAGATGTAAGATTTTATTACTTTTGTTCAAAATCTACTTTAAATTAGTCCATGTTAAATTTTATTGTAACACCCATTACATAAAACATACAAAAGTTTGTGTAGTATAAAATCATAAATGTTTATTAAATGAACACTTGCAGAAGTAAGGTTAAGCACATGTTTATTTAAGTTGTGGAGGTATTTTTCATATATTTAGGCCCTACACTAAAAATATACTTAAATCATGTAACGGGTGTTACATATTTTCAAGTAACGGGTGTTACACTTTCACTTTAAACACTACATTGATGTAAAATCTTACTCATTTAAAAATGTTTCATGTTGAATTCAAGATCCCTACAGAAGAGCAAGATAAGCCTAAGTGCCCAATCTAGGAAATTTACAATTAAGTTCAATATTTCAAATCTTTGTAAACTTGAAGATCTGTTTGGCTTGAAGATTGAATGGAATTTTTTCGCAAGTTGCCATGGAAAAGGTGCAGTTGATGGAATTGGTGGGACAGTCAAACGCCATGTGTGGATGGCTGCGAAAGGTAATAGAGATTTGCACATAGGATCGGCCGAAGATTTTCATGCTTATGTGAATAACAAAATAACAGGCATTACAAGTCTTTACATCAACAAAACAACAGTTGATGAATCTGAAGCAGCTTTAAATGATTATTGGTCAAAGATACTTCCTATTCCAAAATAGGCTACAGTCTTGTCACAACTTTAAAGTGTATGATTCATCTCATGTCTTGATTGCAAAAACAAATGCATCATTGATGTTTTAAAGGTTCCAATTGTATTAGAAGAAGATGAAGTTATAGAACACCCACCAGATAAGCGGTGCCTCCACTACAGCGATGTTTATTCAGAGACAGATTCTGAAGAAGAAAATGAAACACTAACTTACTCCACTATCCCTAGCAGTAATGATGTTTATTCTCGGATGTATGTCCTAGTAAAAGTTCCCTGTGAAACAACAAGAGGATATAAAGCCAGAGATAGATCATTTCGTTATGCAGCTATTTGCCAAAGCAGAGTTGATGAAGACAGTTACTTATCTCTTAGGTTTTTAAAATCGCAAGGAACCAAAAATAATACATTCATTGCAGATGATCAAGACATCAAAGATATCAAATTTGAACAAATAATAGGAAAACTGCCTAATCCAACTGTAAAACCTAAAGGTTTATTTACAATTGTTTACAAATTCAAGTCAAAAATTGGTGTTTATGAAAAGTAACTTTATTTGCCAATATCTTCTAGGTAGTGGTCTTTAATTTGTACCATATATTTACTAGACTAACTAATGATACTAAAAATGATGGTTTAAATGTAAATAATTTACTCAGAAGTACTTTTTCTCACCCAAAACGCATCTATGTTTGTACACGCAACACCCGTTACATTCCATGTAACACCCGTTACACTATGTTAAAAATAAGAAAACAAAAGTAAGATATTAATAACAATATTAGTATACATTTGTTAATTGTTATTTAATTGTGAAATAAATATTTTTTATTCAGATTTTTATACCGAGTAACTTCACAGAGTTTTGGAGTTATTTACTAACACCTCTCTTGCCATGTCCAAATGGTGTAACACCCGTTACAACCGGCTTTTGATGTAAAACTACAATTCCATATGAAAATATATCATTATAATGCTTGGGATAACAATTTAGGGTCATATAATTTAATTCAATTATATTGTTATTTTATATTTATGTATTTTTATTAAGTTTACTTAATTGAAAACATGTCCAACTGTAACACCCGTTACCATGGAATCCCTAGCCTAGCATTTTTAAGTTACCAATTCTTGATTTATCTTAGGAACACTGTCACCAGATCCAGTTGGTATTACAACTATGTCGGTGTACATGGGTGGGAGTAGCCACACAAGTTAATTTTTGTTTTTTTTTTTCAAAGTGCGCAAAATATGCCCATAATAAGATGTCTAAATATGTTTTAAGATCAAGGAATAGACTTTATTACTGTTAAAAGCTTGGCCATTTCACTACTCTATCGTCTCTATCTGTGTCAGCGGACTGAAATGGGGCGGGGATAAGGCCTATACTTATGTATATCTTCTTTTTTTTTCTATACATATCATATAAATATGATTAAAATATTTTAAATTTAAACATGTGGTGGAAATAACGGACTTTGCATGATCATTTGTGAATAACAGGAATCTAATTTTGTATGTAATGTTGCATGTATTTATTTTGAGGCTCCTCTACTCACAGTTTAATAAAGAAGCTATTTGGTATGTATTTTGAATTATTTTACTCATACATTAGATGAATTTGTATTTAGTTCCTATCTCTGTTGATTTTTCTACTTTTTACTTTTTTAAGTTATTGTTTTCATAACAATATTAGGATTTAACAAAACTGTTGTGTTTTTACATCACGAGTAATATCTAACAACTGTTATTGAAGAAGTTATTTAGGAATGATTCTCACTTCCACACATTAAACTTACAAGTTATTTTGGTTAATTTCATCAAAAATTATAAGTTGCAATGTTAATTTTATATAACTATGTCAGCTTCTCTTGTTGGGCAGAAACGAATCTTGGACGAATTGTGGTCACTGATGAGCCTCATGTACTGCCTCAAAAAAATGGGACTTGTCTCGGAAGCCCCCTGTCAATTCTGCTCCCTTGGGATAGAATCGGTTGAGCACCTGCTGTACGAATGTGAGGCTCTCCCATGCAGGAGATTCATGGTTCTCGGAAGTGCTTTTGTAAGCCTGGAAGAGATACGGGGTGTTGATCCTAAGACCCTCCTTTGTTTCATAAGAGACCTGGAATGATCAACATTAAAGGGAAAATCTTTCCGCAATAGATCCTAGTGGGTCGCAGTGGTGGGGAGGCCTTGGACTCCTTTTTCCCATAAAAAATTCTAAATATGTTGTTTTATTGTTTACAATGAATTCTATTTAAACACAGCAGGGGTACCCTCGGCTTCGCTTGAAGATATGAGTGAAAGAAATTTTGGGTAAATAGTGGGAGTTCACTGACCAAAAAACGTTAAGTGAGTTTCATCAAAATCAACCTAGATGTTTCCTATTTAGGCTTACATAATGACTGAACTAGTTTCGCCAGTTTTTTTGAGATGCATTTCAAGTCTATGAATATTTTACCTATATTTTCTACAAACGCCTTAAACGCAAATAATCAAAACGCAAATGTTTTTTCTCTCCTGTGTATAACTTAAGTTTTATGAGCCAAATTTTAGATCTCTAGCTTTACCAGCCCATTTCCAGTTTCTAGAACATATTTTCCAGAACAGGAAGTCCCTTCGATGGTCCAGAACGGTCTGGACCATTCTTAAAGATTCTACAACATTCTGGCTATTCTCGGCACTCGAATCGCAGCTGGTTTTCCGACTTCCCATAAGGAGTTCAACGGTGCAATGGGTTTTGACACCCTTATCTCGGAACCCAACTCCTGCAGTTCTAAACCAAAACCTTCTTCATAGGTAAGGGATGGCTAACATACTGCTCCCACATAACCCTTATGGTGATATTATTATTAAATATTACAAGGTGGACTACATAAGTAGTCAGTCTTTTAATTGTTTAAGGAATTGGTAATGTTAGGTAATAAACTAAAAAACATATACAACTATTAGACTTGAATGAATTAGTTTTATTATGTAATACCATTTATGAATCAATTGTTATGCAGTAATAATAATCATTAATGGAAATATGCACATTCCATTTAGTGAAACTGTCTATGGTCTAGGATATAGGTTGTTTGTAGGCTGAACCTAATCCACTAAGGGTCCTTGTTAGTATACTTACTGTACCCTACGCTACTTCAGATTGAAAATTTAACTTATCCTGGCTACTTTAAAATAAACTAAATAGATTTCCTTGTGAAGTAAAATGTTTATTATGTTCTTAGTTAACCTTCTTTTAATGATTATTTTGCATTTAAAATCAGTTTAATCGATACTTATATAATGTTAATAAGTAATCAATTATTATTATTATTAGTTTGTGAAACAGATGGGCAAGAAATTGTGCTTAAATTAGCATTTTGTTGCATTTAATAAATTGGTAAACATTGGGAGACTAAATATTTCAGTAGGTAGTGTAAAATATTTAATTGCCCAAGTGTAAGATTAATGCTAGATGTAAAAAAATAATAAAATTACAAGTGAAAAAACATAGACCACTTCACTTGTAATGTTGAACCCGGAACCTTCACGTTTCCGTCGTGATGCTCTGCCATCTGAGCTACCCTGATATCTACCGATATTGGTCGATGTTATCTCACTTGTACGGTTTTTACTGCAATTATTGAATTAACAGATTGACTACCTCGTTTATACGACATTGAAGACAATCTCAATTCTTATTTCGCAGTTTACAGTGGTGTTATTATTATTATTTTTTATTTTTTTTTCCGCTTACACACTTCCTCAGCAAGGGATATTTAATTAAATTACAAGTGAAAAAACTATGTCTTTTCGGTCTTGGTCTATGTTTTTTCACTTGTAATTTAATTAAATATCCCTTGCTGAGGAAGTGTGTAAGCGGAAAAAAAAAATAATAATAACACCACTGTAAACTGCGAAATAAGAATTGAGATTGTCTTCAATGTCGTATAAACGAGGTAGTCAATTTGTTAATTCAATAGTTGCAGTAAAAACCGTACAAGTGAGATAACATCGACCAATATCGGTAGATATCAGGGTAGCTCAGATGGCAGAGCGTCACGACGGAAACGTGAAGGTCCCGGGTTCAACTCCCGGTCTTGGTCTATGTTTTTTCACTTGTAATTTCATTAATTATCCCTTGCTGAGGAAGTGTGTAAGCGGGGAAAAAAAATAATAATAATAATGGTAAAAAATAATCTTGACATTTTCTTCCCAAAATATCATCCAAAAAGTGTCATTTTAGAGAACTTGTGAACGTAGATGTTTTCCTTTTTTTATTTTTCAAAAAATTCCTTTACTTTTTCATAAACTGAATTAGGATTAACAGATTAATGCAAATTTATTAAATTATGTGGGATAGATACAGATACAAACTTCAGAAAAATATTAAGGAATTGTTTTGTTTTTATTTATTTTATTCAGTGTGGTAAGCAAAAAGACGGGCTTATATTTACAAAAGTTTAAGAATACCGGTAAGTTAAATTACGCTTGTCACTTTTTTATATTAGCCTCAAGTATTGTTCAATTATTTTATGAGCACTGGATTTTTATAGTGAATTGTAATTGGATAGCTCCAATTTAGCCTATCAAGGCCGGTTTTCACTACGCGGACATGACACGTATAGGGCAAGTAACATATAGTGTCGCCTCAATTTTCACTAAGAGTACAGGCTTTGTACAACCTTTGCGCTCTTTCGTCATGCTCGAAGAGAGGCAAAGAACACCGAGGCGAATGAACAGATCTAAAATGGCCGAATACTTTACACACGACCTTTTCATGTCCGAAGGAAGCCTGATTCGAGCATTTCTCTCGTTTTCATAAGACGTACAAGCTGCGATCAGTTTCGTACAGTGTCGTATGAATCGCTCCCTCGACTTATGCAAATGACACTGTCCGAACCCCGTACAAAACCGCACCACAAGTGAAAACCGACATCTAGCTTTCACATTATTTATTATGTACAATCATCGTTCATCGATATCATTCAAACGACATTGTCCGGAACCTTTACGTGCCTTGCTCGGAAGTGAAAACCGGTCTTTTATCTTACAAATGAAGGAAGTATTTAAGTAACAAAACCATTAGTAAAACTGTCTTTTTTTAGACTTATTATCTTTTATTTTGAGAGATTAATTTAAGGGTCGGCTCTAGCTGTCGGCCATGTTGGTTGACACTCCATAAGACCAATGTTAAATTAAAATCCATATTTTTCCTTTATTTTTGATCGGATAATTATGAACGATATGTCATTTTAAAGCTGTGGCCCATACGCATGCAAATGGCTTTTCCAAAATTAAAAAAAAAGTTTTGTTTAATATTTATTAACAATTTAAAAAATTAATTTTTAATAATTTTTTATGTTGTCAGTATTAGTTATAGCGAAAAAGTACCAAGCCATTTGCATGAAGAATTTCTTCCCCAAGAGTTTGGTATTTTTTTGAAAACTCTATTTGAACAATTGCGGGTTTTAAATGGATTTAGGCTGAGCAATGTCCGTGTAACCTACCGCCGCTATAGGGTGACTTTAAATATTTTTTTACGATGTAACTATTAATTATAGCGAAAAATTATCGAGCCATTCGGATGAAGAATTTTGTCCCCAAGAGTTTGGTATTTTTAAAAAAACGCTATTTGAACAATTTCGGGTTTTAAATGGATTTAGGATGAGCAATGTCCGCGTAACCTACCGCCGCTACGCTGGAGTCGCAGGTTGCTTTCTGTTTTACTAGAGCCGACCCTTAAGAGGAAATGTTTGTAATAATTTATTTAATTATGCAATTGAGATGAACTGATATATTATGTTTTCTCTTTGAGTTATGTCTCTATTTATCATCAGACTTTTCAAAAAGGGCAATGATTAAAAATGGGAAACATATTCAGGATATAACATAAAGCCATTGTCAATAGTAATAGATTAGCAAAACAGTCTGCATTAAATTCAGAGATAGCGTTGGCACTTTATTGCAATTAGTTTCAAAATAATCTTTTAAAATTATTTGCCGATTTGTAAATAACAAAATGAGATAGAATAGGCAAGTAGTACATTAGGCTACTTTCTGTAAATTACAAAACTATTTTTGTGCCCATGCTAATATAGAATATGCTTAAGAGATAGTAAAAATAACGTGGTATAAATGTAACGTTGAATTTATCTGAAAGATTAAAATTTTACAAAACCAAATTTATTGTGGTTGCACAAACTGTGATCACTGTAGTTAGTTCAAGGTTTCATTCCAAGCAGCATTTTTTGTTCATATCATATTCTCTGTTAAGTATCTTTTTCATAATTTGAAAATAACACAGTAAAAAAAAAAATGTAAATAAAATACAAATAATAGTCTCTGAAAATAAAAATAGTCAGAGTACAAAAGAAATTTAAATTAACTTGTATTCGCTGATTAAACTCTGGAATCAGCTCCTGTTACGTCTTTTCTTCCTAAAACCAGCTTTTAACGTACATTATTGTTTTAGACATTTTTAACAAAAAATGTTTATGTAATTTAAAGTTTCTGTGCAGCTTAGGCCTATACGAAAAACTTTTCACAATTCTTGCACGAATGTATTCCCATGATCGGAGAAAATCAGGGCCTAGACCAGTTAAGCTAACTAATCACTATATAGTTCACGCCTGTGCTTTGGGTCACAATTTGAACCACTAGTCAAACAACTAAGTAACAAGGTAACTGCGAGAGTACTGTTATCTCGGCAAATTTGCCTTCATATTCCCTCAGAAGTTGATGCCGAACAACAATTCACATACGAAAAAAAAGTACTTAACTTTTATTTCAACTCCACTAGCATTTGACAGCAATTAGATATTTTGTAATTAGTGAAGTGGATTTCTGTACATCAACAAATAAGAAAAATAGTGATTTTTTTAAATTTCTCAGTAATTACTTAACTTTTATTTCAACTCCACTAGCATTTGACAGAAATTAAATATTTTGTAATTAGTGAAGTACAGTACAATTTTTTTAACCGTGCCCTCGGCTCGGCTAGCGCACGGTGGGCTAGCGGTGTAGTGGGGAGGGATTGTAAAGGCAGTTCCACAAACTTCGAATAAACAAAAATGATTGAATAATTATTCGAATAAAATTATTGAAATAAAAACCTTAATCTCTGTTCTTGTTTTTAAAGAACTGAACCAGTGTATAATAATCAATGATAATATAACATGTATAATATACAATATTTTATGTTTATAAAATGAGGACGAACTCGGTCAACGGAAACACGGTCTGGCTGCCCAACCCGGCCAGGTGTAGTTTTAATTGAAACGCACACATTATACCGCTGTACCAAGCAAACCGTAAGTCAAACGAAAAAATGTTTCAAATAAAATATTTAATTTGGACCTTTATCTAAAACTTTCTCGCGAACACTTTGTCTCTGACCAACAAATAAAAAACTTTCCAGCGGTGTGAAAATTTCATGTCATTATTAAAGTACATTGTTGTAATATTGATTTTTAAAATATGAAATAGGTTTTGTAATTGATTTTCTTTTACATCATACGAATCGTATAGTTCTTATCTGCGTATCCGTGAAAGTTTCATAATTTTACATCGCTGCTAAGAGTATTAAATGAGTGTTATTGAAGCTCGGTTTTCGCTGTTTCACGCCGCTTGGCTCAGTTTTTGTGGAGAAAACTAGAGTAGACAGAGCGATTTCTAACGTTATCATTCAGGTTAGTACAATCTTGGCCGAGGGCACGGTTAAAAAAATCGTACTGTAGTATTCTGTACATCAACAAATAAGAAAAATATGATTTTTTTTAAATTTCTCAGTACTTGTTTGTTATTTTAAGAAACCATTGCAATGATAATTTAAAGGCAAACATTTAAATACATTAAAAAATCCTGTATTTAAAACAATGTTAACTATTAATTTACCTTTTTAACATGTGCAGTTCAACTCATAAGAGAAATGACAAAAGGAAATATACTAGTTATTTTTCACCTCAAAATTATTGTTTATAGCACAATAAAAACTTGCGAACATTGTACTGGTTTTCTTCTTTTTATAACATTGAATCTAAGTGAGATTAAAACTGAGTCTAAGTGGCTACTTCTTAAATTATTTCAGTATAGAGCATTTGAAAAAAAGGGATAACATCCATTGTCACATGTTATGTCAAGTGAGCTTTAAATGATATATCAAGATCAATAATATTGTTGTAAGAAACAGATAAAGGATAGAGTCTGCAAAGTTTAAATTCTCTCAAAATCTGGCTTATTAGGGTGTGAATTTGTATCAATATGTCTGGAGCAAAACAGTACTCTTCAGTCCCATAGTCAATCACCCCATGTTATCACTATAAACAGACTGTTTGTAAATACGCAAGAATCCCCTGACTTCACTGAACAATAACTCTTCTGTGTGTGCACATTTGCAAGTGTTCCAGCTCTTAAACACTTCCTTATGTTGGAAATAAATCGGTGACCATTTGATTCTCAGTTCTATACACACTAACTCTAGTTCGGAAAAATTTATTATAAAGATGCTCAAAAAAGCCGAGAAGTTAAATGACGTTGTTAGTAAGTATGGCGTTGGATGTACTAGAATACACTTGACAAAAAGTATTTAAATCTAAAATTGTTTCTTGCCTCCAAACGCAACGTTAGTCTATCTGAGAATTAAATAACCATAGTTTATCAACAATACAAGACTAAAGAGCATAATACATGTTGTTTCAAGGTCGGCAGTATCTCATAAATCCTTATAGGCTATATTATTTCTCAAAGGTGTTTTTTGTGGCAGTGCCGTGTCTACCTTATTCCTCGTCAAAATGAATGATTCAAACATAATTTTAAAGCTTATGTTCCCCGCTATTGACGAAAAATAGACAAACAGCTTAAAATAATGTTTTCGTTACAAAAATTGATTAAAAAACTTTCATACGAAAGTTCAAATTTTTCCTAATAAAAGGCGCCGTCTATTAACAATCTGTTTAACTAACGTGACAACTGTTAGATGGTTTACATTCTATATGCAAGTGTAGGCTTATCTATCACGCAAATCAGTCAAATTAAATCCACGTAAAGCGTTCAGTTTGAGTACAATTTTCCGCCAATCCTAACTTAACCCTTTTATTTGAGTTTGTCGACGTGTTTCGGAGTTCCTCCATTCTCGAGATCTACTTCAGTACTCCAGTAGGTCTCAAGTACTGAAAGTAGGTCTCGAGAATGGAGGAACTCTGAAACTCAAATAAAAGGGTTAAGCTAGGATTGGCTAAAATTGTACTCGAACTGATCGTATTTATCCTAGCAGATATAATTTGTATAATAATTTCAACGTAAAGCGTTAAAAACTGTTGTTTATAAACCAACGTAAATAAATAAATGTAACTAACTGAACTAAATCAGCATATTAAATCATTTAAGTACTCCTAACTTGAAAATTTTTCGCTCAGGTCAGCTAGTTGATTACAAAAATCAATTTAATAGATTTTCTGTTTTCGGCAGTTTTTTTTTTTTTAGAAATACCAATTTTAGAATTTAAAATAAGCCTCTTCTTGAACCAATTGGCATAGGTTCTATGTTCATACTTGAATTCAGCACATTTTCTTGCTTTGGTGTAAAAAATAAAGCTTATGTTAGCAAAATTTTTTAGGAATACTTTGCTTTAGATACTTAGCAATCTCCTGGTCTGATACAAGCCAGATTAGTGACAGTCTACTGCAGTAATAAGTAAACTTGGCTGTCACACTTACTAAATAAAGAAAATAGGAATGATGGGGTTGGGGTTAATCAATGAATTAAAACTTTCTATGTAATGGAGATATTATTTGGATACATAATAGTTGTAATTTGATAATTTTAACAATTTCAAAGCTCTACATCATTTAGGGCCCAATTGATGTGAACAAATTTTGAACAATAAAAACCTTACTAATTATTTAAAATAACAATTTTTATAAAATATTTGAAAAAATTTAAAATTTCTTGTCCATCTACTTGGCATTTAGAAAGCCTTACCAAAGAGAAATGATCATCCCTTAGTATCTATTCATATTTCCAGCCCTGTTACATTATAAATTTTATTTGAGGTATTTCATTACATTTCTTTGTGCCCATAAAAATGGGTATAAATAATTATCATAAATATAATTAACTATGTACAAAATTTTCAAAATTTTCTACAAAGCACTGTAAAAAGCTGTAATCGACACAAACTATAAGATGAAGTAACACACAAAAAGAAATAACAGCTATGTACTTAAAAATATATATACTTAATCATATAAAGTTTTGAACTATACAGTAACAATACGAAAAAAACAGAACAAAAAAATTAAGAAGGATAAAAAAAATGGAGAGACTTGGAAACATGAACACACAATGGTTTTTAAAAAATTAAAAATTTTCTTTTTCCACTTGAAAATAAGACTTAATCGGTCTCATTTTATTCTTACAGCATTTTCTATTCTTTTTCAACTTTAACCCTTGAAGTGATAAATATATTTCCTTGAACTATTACCATACATAATATAAATATAAAAAATCAATTGTAACTTTTCTTATTTTAATCAACATTTTTTAATAAAAATAACTTGCTTCCATGAGAAACAGTATCAAGTATTAATTGTGAGTTGTACTTAATAAATAGGTCAAAAATAGTTAGAAAATTTGGGTTTAACTTTCGCTCATTCCAATAATTACAAAGTATGCATAATTTTATTCTTAACTGACAAATTTAATTATATTCTTTTATTGCACGTTGAATTTCACCACAAAAAGCAAAAGAAAACAACTGCAATACAGTAAATTTAAAAATTTTAATTCATAGCCATTGTAAAAAAATTAAGTAAACACAATTATTAAGTTTCTAAATATAGATACTTATATTGATTTGGAATAGAGAAGTTTCGATTAAAACTGTACATCATGACACAAAAGTACCATAGGTAAACCACTGGATTACCTTGAAGTACCTCCTAGTACAACCGTGTTAACCAAGGAATTATTGCTGTCGTATGGATTAGAATATTAGAATTTTATTAACCATGGTTTACATATTGAACTGAGTTGAATGAACTTAAGAACACTCATAACAAGTCAAGAAAGTGATTGAGTTATATGATCACTCAAGAAAAGAACATCTATTGTAAGAAAGAATCTATGCGAGTGAAAAAGCTAAAGTTATAAACTTAATATAAGCCATAGTCAAACACATTTTTATACATGTATTTATTCTTAATTTGTTCAAATTTGGTATGCCTAATTTTTTAAGTATAACTCAAAATCTCAATTAGTTTAAATATACTTCTATTTTTAAAAATCAAACTATATCAATAATTACATTTTTTGAGTTGAGATACTTTAAATTTTTTAAATACTTATTAGCTGTGTCTTGGATAAGTTATTGTGTGCACCTAGTTTCTACCATTAGCAACTCCAACGCTGCACTACGCTAACCGGCAAAAATACTGTAAATATTTTTTTCATTTGAGAACTTCGACAGTTTAGTACAGATTAAAATTTATTCTGACTAAACAACTATGCATTTTCAGAAAGAAAGTGCATCATGACTTTGGAAAACTTTATCACTTTTAGGGTTAAGCTTAACAAAATTTGTTTCCTAATAACAAAACATAAAAAGGTATAACTAAAAACATTTTAAATTACTTCTTTTTATTGACGTTACCCTTCCTTTTCTGATACATACTAACAAGCTCAATATCAATTTGTTTTACCTTTACAAAAAAACTAGAGGAATTACGCTATAAAAATATTCCCCTCCATGCATCACAGCCCGACTATCCTTTCTTCTTAAAACTAATCTCGAAACCAATATTGCTCGCAAATCCTGCCTTGTTAAAGGGCGTTAACAACATTCTCGAGAACCACATTTTTACAGAGTGAATACCGTATCGAAATTAAATAAAAAATATTACCGAATCGTTTGGGTTAAGTTTTAATGTTAGGCTTACGCTCGTATCGACAATGTGGTTACACCAAGCCGTTCGTTCTCTTCAATCCAAATATAACCGCAGTATATACAAAGTCACTAAAAATTTAATAAACAATATAAAAACAACGTCCCCAAAATGGGGCATTTCTACGCTAAGCCTTCTTATTTCAATAATCAACTTTATTTACACTTTATTAAACAAAAACAAAGCGATTTTTTTTCATTTTTTGTATAGTTCTTTAATTTTATTTTCATTATTCGCTAACACATAAAAACAATTTGGTATGGGGTACCAACCATCATCCAAAATACATAGGGTCGTTACAATCTAAAATATTACAGATACATGGTTTTACAGATGTACATTGAATTGGGGCTGTTATTGCTTTATTATGGCCTATATGTAAATATCTGTGTACCTAAGTACCGTCGCAGTGGAATTTTACAGGCTAATATGGTTATAAATATTTTTACTTATTAACACTGTATTATTCATTATTAAATAATAAATGTATTACTAATTCAAATAATTTTATTTCAATTTGAAGCTGTACAAATGACAATTTAAATTCCCTTATAATTTGCATTAATTTGAAATTTCCTTAAGACGCATACAAAATATGTTTTTCTGGTAATTTGATGTAAAACCTAAATATCTTATAAAACTCTGATTTAGAAACAAAATTTAACTATTTATAATACTGGTGTAGTTTACTTATCATTCCGAAAGTATAGATCAACTCTTATTCGCAGATCTATTAGATCAGTTTTACTTCTATAAACCAGCAATTTAGAAGCTTTTTTTTTGACGAATATTTTATTTTATATTTACAGTAGAACCCCGCTAGTCCGACCTCGGGTAAACCGACTCCTCGCTTAGTCGGACCGTACCGCCATATCGGCGATTGTTTATGTTTTCGGTGCTTCTCATCAAGCAATTGGTTCAATTATTACGAAACCAGATCACAGTTCACCTGTTTGGAATGTCAAGTAATTTAACAGAAATTTGGCAATACGGCATGCATAGGTTGCCATGACAACTGCCTCTTCCTGATTTTAATAGCGTGTGGCGAGCCTTCTCTCACCATTACGGCTGTGTCGTTCTCAATCTTAGGTCTTAAAGCAGTTTAAATCAAAGTACTGTACATAATATAGTCATGTGACTCTCTGACTCATCATCGGTGATAAGTGTTAGTAGACCGTCTAAATCGAGAATAGCGGGCTTCACATTTGGGCGCTTTCCATCGACACGAGCATCCCCACACTCAAATCTTTGTAAGCTCGTGCGTGGGAAAGAACGTAAGTGTAAAGGCTACTTGGTCGTCTACTAAGTAAAAGAACATTTCAGACTTTTTCATCCTGAAAAACAACAAGAACATTACATTTTAAGAGTTTCATGAATTACTGTATAGTGCTTGTATTTCGCATCGTTCTTGTTCTGTATTTTCGATTAAAACTTTGTTTTATTACATTTTAATGTAAATAAATGTCTTCCTCTGATAATCCGACCATACTCTCGGTCCCGTTGGTGACAGTACTCTCAGTCCCGTTGGTGACAGTACTCTCAGTCCCGTTGGTGACAGTACTCTCAGTCCCGTTTGTGACAGTACTCTCAGTCCCGTTGGTGACAGATCAGCAGGGTTCTACTGTATTTGGTATAAATACTAAAATTAAGAAATATACGTTCAAATAATTTTATTTTCACTTATTGCTAGTATTCCAAGCGAAATATAAAATGGAGGTAGTAGTGAAGTAGGTGTAACGTAACGATTAGGATGAGAAAGGTAAGTTAAAATTGCCGGTGGTTCTTTCCTAAGATGCCTATGGCATAAAGCTAAGCTACGAATTTTAGGCTCGGCGAATTTATAATTAAGAGTTAATCTATACTTGGACATGTTGTATATTAGTTTCGTTTAAAAATTTGACAACGTAATTTAAATGATGAGTAAAAAAGTGCAACTTTGTGCAAAGGTGGTATTTGTGTAGGTTATCTGAGATACCTACAGTACGATTTTTTTAACGGTGCCCTCGGCTCGGCTAGCGCTCGGTGGGCTAGCGGTGTAGCGGGGAGGGATTGTAAAGGCAGTTCCACAAACTTCGAATAAACAAATATGATTGAATAATTATTTGAATAAAATTATTGAAATAAAAACAACTTGAATGAGTCATAGACTACTTGTCTCTTGTTCGAGTATTCGAATAATAATACTGTGGTGTGGTTAAGGTAAATGCCAGACACCAAGTAGGCCTACTTCCCCCCAGGCAGGAAGTTTTCTCCGGAATCTAACTCCAGACATCCGTACCGAGCAAACCGTAAGTCAAACGAAAAAATGTTTCAAATAAAATATTTAATTTCAACCTTTATCTAAAACTTTCTCGCAAACACTTTGACTCTGACCAACAAACAAAAAACTTTCCAGCGGTGTGAAAATTTCATGTCATAATTAAAGTATATTGTTGTAATATTGATTTTTAAAATATGAAATAGGTTTTGTAATGGATTTTCTTTTACATCATACGAATCGTATGGTTCTTATCTGCGTATCCGTGAAAGTTTCATAATTTTACATCGCTGCTAAGTGTATTAAATGGCAGTGTTATTGAAGCTCGGTTTTCACTGTTTCATGCCGCTCGGCTCAGTTTTCGTGGAGAAAACTAGAGTAGACAAGAGCTAATTCTAACATTATCATTCAGGTTAGTACAATTTGGCCGAGGGCACGGTTAAAAAAATCGTACTGTACTTATCTGAGATTCCAAATTTTTTTAAACAATTTAACGTATATATTCATTGTTGATAGCCTTAGTACTACATATATTTTATATATATTATTTATTTTCTGTCACATGTAGTCTGTATTTGTACTTTACCTTTTATGTGGCTACATGTTTCACTGCCACAGGCATCATCAGGCCAGCTATCTGTGTCCACTCAAACAACTAAATAAATTTGTTCAACTTTGCTACACTTGAGAGGTACCTCATTCTGGTGTACTTCCTCCAAGACCGATTTGGAATAATAAAGGTGCAGCTCTGTTTAGTTCTTATCAGATTGTACCTTGTGTCCTACTAGATTTTCTTATGTCTCTTTGATAGATAAATAAATAAATTTATTTATTTATGTGACGTGTACGAAAAAGTATGTTACCGAAAGTGTTGTGTATATATAAGTGTTAGCCGGCCTGATGATGCTGCCTGTGGCAGTGAAACATGTAGCCACATAAAAGGTGAAGTACAAATACAGACTACATTTGACAGAAAATAAATAATATATATTTACGCATATATCTATATTTAAAGTTTTAAAACTAATTGTTGGCAAGTGAATATTACAATTCATTTTAAAAAATATAAATATGAATGGATGTTTTTATAAATCTCAATATACGATTTAGTTTTTATTAAACAGGTTGTGGTATCAGGTACTTTACTGGCCACAAGAAAAATACAGTCAATTTAGGCAACCATCTTTGTTAATAAAGATAAATGTAGTTCATAAAGATAAGATCTAAGAAGTTGAACCATAAGAGTTGTGCAAATTTAATATGAACAGAATAACAGTGTATTAGTATCGAATAAACATGAATTTATGCTGTACTTATAAAAGTATACGTTTAAAACAATTTAAATAAATAAAAACACAAGTGATATTTTCCTTTAATTTTCAAACGATGTATATTTACAAAACAATTTTTAGTTATAATTAATCGTAGTCTTTAATGCCGTATTTTTACCACTCGTGGTCGATATTGTTGGCAGTGAATATCAAAACTTAGCAACCTTTATTAGGCTCAAAGAAAGACCCACGACCGAACTCATCGTGAAAAATAAAGACAGAACCCTGCCGCTACAACTCGTCCTAGCTAAAACTCAGGTACACATGTATCTACTTCTAATACTAGATCAGGATGTTTCAATTGACAAGAGTCTAATATGAAATATTTAGTCATTAAAATAGTAAACACTTTTTTGTACCTTTTTTTTAATAGCTGACGTCGAGGATGAGCAAAAAACCTTTGAAAACAATAACAATTCGAGGAAAGGAAAAAACAAAGTTTAGGCCGTTCAAAAACAAATTTAACAGAGTTAGCACCGACGAGATGAAAAAAGAAAATGAACTTGAAACATTTTGAGATCACAAAAACAAAAGGTATTAAGTCAGCTAAGAGCTATTATTCTATTTGCTTGGGGTGACATTTATTTCTATTTACATAACAATATACAATATACTAGTGCAAGCCAACAGCACCCAAATAGATTTGTACTTTAATTGTTAACAATTATTATCAGCCATTTTTCTTCTATCCGATTAGTTACAAGGGGAAAACAATTATAATTCTAAAATAGGCACTGATTAAAAACAATGTTGTTTTTTTTTCTAAATTTGTAAAAAATTATCGTGCTGTTCGTTTATTACAGTTATCTACAGATAATTATTTGAACATCTTTTCTATCAGGCAGAATGCTTATGTATGCTCCAGCATTATTTACAAACGGCTGGGGACGATTTTAATGAAACTTTTAGTCACATTAGTCGACTAAACGTTCTGTAGGGGTAAATCAAACCCACCCCTTCTAAGAGAGGAATTTTATTATCGAATTTGAAAATTTTCCACGAAGGAGAAAACTATATTTTATCAATATTTTGGTTTCGAATTGTGGATAAATAATACCTCAAAAACATGGTCAAAATGTTTGAAAATTAGCAATTTAAGTCCTTTCCGGATGTTAACAAAAAAATCTAACATATTTTTCGCAATATCCAAGGATAAGTACCTCTTTATAATTATTGTATAAAATCATTACTTTCAATCGTGTTTTATTGAACCGTGGAATTTAAACTTGTTGGAATATAAACAAATCTTTGAATACTGTTTGCAAAAAATATTTTCTAATCTTAAACTTGTGCCAAATTTTTGACACAAAAACGTACAGGGTGATCCGTTTGTTTTTAATATAGAATTTACACATACATTTAAAGTAAAAAACAAATATTAGTTATTGTTAGATCTGGTTAGGGTCATACTTTAAATGTGACGTATTTAATATTAAATAAAAGTAATTTCAAATAATTTTGTAAAATGATTTAGAAAAGTCAAATAAGGTTATGCAGTTCACTGTAATAAACTTTTGAAATAAATATATAAAATTAAACAATCAATGTAATTCAATTTTTAATTAATCTTAATTTAACTTGTCTTTTTCCATTAAGACTGACTAGTTTGAAAATCATGATCAAATCAGAATTGTTTGATGCTGTATTAATGCTTTTGTATAATCTTACTTTTTTTATGATCAAAAGTTTTTGAAGATAAATGGCAAAGTTATATCTTCTTGTATTCAGGATCGTCGGCAACTAGAAACATGTGAAGATTTAAATAAAATTATAATTATTTGCAAATTAAATCTTTTGTCTAAGTACAATCAAAAGATTCTGAATTTGTTAGTTTGGTTAAAATGATATTCCGTTAAAGACTGTATTTTTTAATATGACTTGTCCGACTCATTGTGTTTATTGCAAAGACTTTAAGAAATATTTCTCTTTGCCCATTATTGTTAACTTTCTTATTACTCTCACATTTAGTAGGTACAGAGCAACAGTTTTACAGCTCATTAGCATAAATTGTGCATATGTGTTTAAATGTTTTTATTTCTAAAGCTGAAACAATTTGTATACGCTTAATGTACATCACGTAATAAGCCAATCATACACGAGTTTAGATTATACTTTTGTTTAAAAAAAGGATATTTCCAAGAAACTATATTTGTTGTTGTTTTAGACAATGTAGGAAAATTTTTCAGAATTTGGAATATTTTTTCAATACAAACAAGATGGGAAAGATGGCCTATTAAGTAAGGGCTACAAAGAAAATATTATTTTAGATTTTACTATATTGTAGGCCTAAAATTAGCAATTTTAGGTTTTCATACATTTTATATTGTTTTAGTTAAAAGTGGGGGAAATTATTGAAGCTAAGTCTTTAATTAGCCCAAGCTAGGTCTAGATGGATTTTTATTACGTGATGTAATGTTTGGAGAAATTATTATTTGATCTATCTAAGTTTCCTTCATAGCTTTAGTAACCAAACTTTAATGCAAATTTAGGTTTAAATTTTGCTTTATGTTGAACAAAATAAATTTTCTTCTGCCACAAGGGAATAAAACAGAATCCTCATTTACGAAGTAATCGTCATTGTCTCAAAGTGCTTTAGTTAATTAACCTTTTCAATAAAAGTATTCCATCAATCAGTTGTATTTGCAACAAACGTGTTTTCTTCACATGTTCCTTGTTCCTCAACAATTTATGCTCATTACATATGCATGGATGTTAAATGTTTGCCTAATACGGTTAAGATAAGAGCAAAATATACTTTTAGAGCAAATTTAACTCAATTTTTTCAAAATGTATCGTGCGATGATTACAATCTAGTGCTTAAAGAATATTGGCAGCGAGTTTTCTTTAACAATGAACAGACAAATATTGTTTTTTTTTTATAAATTAAAATATATTTTACACATTATTATTTTACATAAAGAAGTAAAATACATTAGATGTATTTTTGAATGCTTGACTAAGATCTGGTAAGTTATTTTTATATTCAACTTCATTGTCACAAAAGTTGAATGATAAATTACAATGATAACATACAATAAACAAAACTCTAATTATTATTATTGTACTAATTATAAATTTTATATTATATAAAATTTTCTTTATTAATAAAAGAAAAATGGCAGTTACCCTAAATTACAGAGTCGAGTTGAATCCAACTCGTTTTGAGTCTCGGAGATTTAACGTACAGCATCACCGGTTTCTCTGTCTCACGAGTAAACTCATTTTAGTCATAGACATATTGTGATACGACAAATCGAGATTCGTTTTTATTGCATTCTATTTTCCAAACAGACGATACAAATTGTAGTTTGTAAAGTTGGGGGTAAACCGCTTTGTTTATTTTGAAATATCGTAGTAAATAGAAATTTTCATTTACCGGTGTGGGACATTTTCCAAATATGTTTTTATAAATAATGATGGGCTCGTATGTAAAAGGTAATAACAACGTCATGTTTCACGATGAATCTCGATTTGTTAAAATATAAATGAGTTTACTTCTAAGGGTAGTTTGTTTATTTTGTACTATATGCTTGGTGAGACAGTGATATCTGGTCCGTACGCTCGTAGTGAGGTAAAGATACACACCTTCAAGCAAGAGAGGCTCCAAAAGGATAAACCTTGTTTTAATCTGATCCTTTCTAAAGCATCGCTATCACAGATAGGGATAGTAAACGAGACAAACTGGAAGGAAGATAGAAATCAGATTAATCAAGAGAAATTCCTTTGGGAAAGAAGTGTTCGCTTATCAGTAGTTATGTAGTACAGTACTAGAAAACAGTATAAAACATGTATGTTATGAAAAGCAATCATCAAATAATTTACAGTTTCTACAATGGTATACTTTGACAGAAGTTCGATATTTTGTTCTTTAATCACTGGGTAAATTTTTTCGCACAAAGAATTAAGCAGTCAACAAAAAACATAAGGAACAAATTCACTGCGGTTCTGTCTTGATTACGGTACCGACGCTGACGGGGGATGTGATGACGGAGACGGGGCTACTACGAGGGAGCGGGGCGGGGGGCTCAGGTACAGGTGAGGGGAACGCTGACTTCTTCTTTTTTTGTGATTCTTCTTCCAGTTGTTTTTGGTGCTGAAACAGAATAAGAAATCCTGTTAAACAAAGAAAGCAAAAATAACTACTGTTTAGTTTTTACAATTAAATTGAAATAACTTGTCACAATCATTTCCTTAAAAGTTTGTACACTCGAAGAGAATCAAATTAAAATTTAATGTGCGAATAACAGAAGTTTATTGTAATAGTGTTTTGTCCATTTGGAGCATTGCTAGGTTTAAATATTTAAATAGAAATTATAGTACCGGTAAGCTAATTGTATGAACAAATAAAAAAAAAATATATATTCATTTTTCAAACTCGTATTATAATTGAGAGAAATTAATATTTATGGTAATTATATTTAGTAGGTAGATAATTTAATAGGTAGTAAGTAGGCAATTTATTTCTTGTAGGTTCAACATCCCAAGATGTAGCAAAGGCTTAAGGCTCGGCAGGTATGAAAAAATATTTCTTAGTTGACCGCAGCTCTCTAAGCGGCAGAGCAATACTAGCATTCAGTTTGTGTGTATTTCATTCTTCCGCTAGCAAATATAGAGCAGCATCATAAAGGCGAAAACTAGACATAACCCTGACTGTAAACGTACTAAAATGTAAATGCGTGACAATGTATGCGAGTATGTGTTATTAAACACAGCTTCCTCTCACACATTCAAAATTAACGGATATTTTATTTTTCAAGTATTCCTCTGCGAGCAACAAGTTGATGTGATAAACACCAGAGTGCAGGCTAAACACACGACTAGGAACACAAATTCGACGCGTACATGCAGCATCCACAATAAAGCAGATTTTTTCGTCATAAATTATGAAAATTTATTAAAATTACTTTTATACAAGAGGTAATTAAACTTTGATTCTGGTGATCTTTTTCCATTTTTGATATTTTCATTACTGAATAAGGGAAAAAAATAGCAAACATTGTTTTTAACTAAAGAACGAATTTAGTTAAAAACAAATTTTAAAAACTAAATGATGCCCAGGTTCGGGCTGTCGTAACCTTTAAAATGACATAGGCTAGGCCTATTCAGAATAATTTTCTGATCATCCGGATATCCAGTAATCTTGTTACGTATTTGAAATTCAAGATGGTGGCCGTATCTGTCAACTCTGCAACATGTATCTATTTTCTAAAAGAATTTCAGTTTCAGTTTTTATCTCAGTCTTAATCTCATTTTAGAAAACAGATGATGCTCATTTTATACTTCTTTCAAAATGTTGAATTTGACTGCTCTTAATCTTTGTAACATTAATTGATTATGTTATTGTAATTTTGTTTTCAAATAAAGGCTTGATTTATCAGCCTTGGAAAATATTTTTATTCGCGAGTCATAAATACAAGTTGCGACAAAAAACTAACATTAACATTAATTAATAACATTAATTAATTAATTCTTATAAAGTGTATTCCAATAAAAGAATTTTGCCGTAAACACAAAAAACATAATTTATTTCATTAAAACCATATTTAAAAACGTAATATTCCGGACTAAAAAAAAAAAAACAAAAAAGTAAACTAAGAAATTTATTATTTCTATTGATTTAATTGAATCACTAACCTTTTCTAGCTGCTCTTGAAGCTGGCACTTTTCTTCCGATAATCTACGATTGTCGGCTTCGACTCTGTCCAGCCGTACAGCTAGCCTTTCAACTAATCCAATGACGCGTTGACGAGTCGTTTCCTTAGCATCACTAAGTGCATCCAAAACAGCTGCTACTTGTTCAACGACGCTCCCAACAGCTGAAGAACAAATAGTAACAAAAATAATTAAAACCATGCAACGAGAAGACAAAATAACCTAGGCAATATTATAAATCATTCTAGGATAAAAATTACAGGGTTAATGTGTTCTAATTTGGTGCCAGTCTTTTGGTAGATATTAACAGGATCCAACTCAGAACCATATTAACACAACAAGAATATAATCCGTCTTTACTTTATGTTAAAAAAATAAAGACGAGGAGTGGAATAACAAACAGAAATGGCCAACCTCTCTGTAGCTGAATGCAAACTGTTGAAACTTTGTGTATGACGCTGTCTTGCCAACTGAGCTATAGCCATATTCCTACTTCAGTTACTTTATTTCGTTTTCATAGTGAAATGGAACCTTTATAGTTTTTGTACAAATTTGTCACCTTCTTCATTTTACGACCTTTTATGATGCAGTTTTTTAGGTAGGTGTTTTCAGTATTCCCTATTTTAGAACCAAAGAGTATTTTTTAATTTAGCGCATTACACCATACATCTGCCTACCCATATATGTGTAGATATACCAAAATTAGTAGATCTGTACCGACGTTTGAACCAAATCCATCAACCTGAATGGGTACTTTACGTAAATACATCATACCGTACTCAATTTTCTTTATATAAAATTTTATAAGCTTTTAATTTCTTTTAAGGAAAGCTTGACAAATAAAAGTTAGTATAGACCTTTATAAAGACAAAAGAGGGTTAGATTTCAAATTATAGTTCAATCTCCAGTAACATCCTTATACAGGAGCAAAGAGAAAATCGTGAGGGAACACACTCTTTTTATTTTGTTTAAAATAATTTATTTACTTAATTATAAGAATGTAAGATTTTTTCTCCAATTTTAAGTAGGTCGTTTACTGGTCTATTTATATATATTTGAATCCTTCTGACACAGTATAATTGACGGAAGTTAAAGGTAATGTTTATTTAATGGAAAAAGTTTCCGTGTACCTTAAAGTTAATTTCTATTCATTGTTTTAGATAAGGAAACTGATAGATAGTAACAGAATTTTTTTTTTATTACTTCTTATATTTACAAATTTTAGTATGGTAGAACAGACTGAGACATATTCGTTAAATGTTCCTTGAAAGACAATGAATGGACATCTTGCCTATTGCTTTGGAACAAAGGGACTTCCTACCAATCAGTGTTGAACAACAATCTCTAAAAACCAAAGTCAACCCACCAGAAATTCTTCTGCACTCAATCAGTACATTCACAAACTGAGAATTTGTTCGTCTGTCTAGTTTTGCCAAAAGGGAAAAATATTTGTTTGCCGCCAGTTAGATTAGGTTAGATTCTTCTGGTATGGACTCCTCCCTGAAGAAGGTTTCCTTGCACATCAACCTTCGGTTTATTGTGCTCCCTGTGTCTCGCACCTGTACCCCTTGTGAGGTCCAGGATTTTCTCCACCAAGTACGTGTTTTCTTCGTCTTCTGGTTGCTGGATTCCAAAGACCCTCCTCCTTCTGCGATCCAGGCTCCCGAACTCAAATTTGACGTATCTTGCTGACTCTTCGGCCTGATCAAAAAGCCGTCAGCATCAGTCGCCTTCAAGTGCTTCCTACTGTTGCTAAGTGTTTCCTGAACTGACCATGACCGGTAGTGAGTCCT
>JAGFPH010000642.1:172682-187015 GCA_018207615.1 Philaenus spumarius
GGTTAAATATAATTATTTGATTTACAGGTCAACACTATAATGAATTAAACCAGTATGATATTCAAACCCTAAAACATCGAACTTCATTTATTTAGTTTTACAAATTGATTAAAGGGTTACTTACCATTTTCTGTTGTAACTTCGGAGGCACTGTCGTCTGTATCCGTAGACAATTCAATTTCAGGATTGAAGAGAGACGTCACAGAAGGGCAAGGGGTTGGTGTACACGGGGGCTCTAGTTTGGGAGGTGGCAGTGGCCTCTTTTCCTTAACCTCATTCTTTACCTGTAAAATTGGAATTTTTAATTAATATCAATTTATAATGGTATAGTGGCTCTCTGGTTTTTTATATGACTACAGCCTAGAAACATAAAGATTAAATTTGTTTCAATCCTAAAAACACTAACGTGATTAATTTTTGATTGTTATTTATTTATTTATTTATTTCTATCGCCTTTGACAAAAATACATTTTGTATAGGAAGCGTCATTATTACAGGACTATTAAAACATTACATAGACAACACAACATCAGCACCAGCCAAAACCAAAAACCACAAAACACATCAATAAACAAAACAACTAATGATATTCACATTCAAATGTGATAGCAACAACATCCAAAATACAACAAAACATACATTTTTCTTCTTTTTGCAACTTCATGCTTCTTAAAACTAATTTTAATATATATTAAATTTCAACACTATCAATACTTTTTACATTTAATATAATTTTGCGCTTCCAAAAATTACTTTCTTTATATAGTGCCCTGAAACATATAAAAAAGAAAAGCACCTCCATCATTTGGTAGATGGCAGTCCCATGAATTCTTCTATAGAATAAAAGATGCCCTGCTTCAAGTATCTCAACACTTTCCTCTTAAATGAATTTTCATCTGTCATTTCCTTAAGCCTATGTGGAAGACAGTTGTGTAAGATTGCCCCAGAAACTGCTGGTGACTTTGAAGTTTGAGAAAGCCTGTGTTTAGGAATGGTTAAATTGTATGTTTCTCTTGTATTGTATCTATGTACCTTATTATAGTGTACATCTGCGTGGAACTTTGAAAACATGATGACACTCAGAATATAAATCGATGGGAAAGTTAAAGCATCAAGCTTTTTGAAAAGAAGGCGGCAAGAATCTGTATGCTTCTTACCAAAGATAGCCTGAAGTGCGGACTTTTGAATTTTAAAAACTTTTAACATTGATCTCATTGAAGCAATTCCCCACACAGCAACACCATATTGAATATGACAGTAAAAAATACCATAATATGCCATCCGAAGAACCGGCAAAGAGCAATACCTTGATAACCTCTTCAGAACATAAATCGATGAGTTTAATTTTGCGGACAATGTACTTATATGATTATCCCAACTCAATTTTGAATCAATTGTCAAACCGAGAAATTTTATATTTTCTACTTCAATTAATTGATAATTATCTGCAAAGACGTCTATTGCACTGCAATCTTTTCTATTCTTTGCTGAGAACGTTAAAACGTTTGTCATTTGTTTTTATACAAAATAACTAATCTTATGAAAAACTAAGAACATCCTAATATTTACAACTTCTTTGAACAATTATTTAGTTAATAATTGACTGCAGTAAATTAGTTTATTAACTGTATTGTTAAAGATTTGTAATTTTATCCTTGCTGTCGCAGAGTCTTTAAGTTTATACGTATATAACACTGAAAATATTAAATATTCAAACGGATCTCAAAAATAAGTTAATACGAGTTTCATACCTCTGGTTTAGGCGCAGAATCATGCCTTCGAGCAGGTGGGGCTAGGGCGACATTTGGTTGAAAACTGCGTTCGAAATGTTCAGTCTGCGAAAGTGGAACAACTCGCTCCGGATGCAGCAACACGGGTGGGTCGTGGTTCAGGTAGGTTGGAACACTAAATAACAGAAATGTCGAAACATTATTAACAAAAAAGACAGTAAAAATTCAAACCGTCAAACGCTGTACAATAATTTATTTTTACATTCAAAGTAGTTACATTTCTCCAGTAAACATTTTTCCTTAAAGTTGTATAGATTATGTGTCCACCTCAATTCTCTCCTGGCTCCAATATCTTTCCTATTTCTCATTCCAGTTGTCATATTTTCCATGTAATGTCTCCAGCGCTTCCTAATTGTTCTTGTTTTTCATCATTTACAACTTTTCAAAAGATAATTGTTTCTTTGAGCATTCTATTTCATCCTCCGGACAAATTCTACTTGATTTATAGTTCTGCTTTATCTCTATCTTTTTGTATATAGTTTTCATTAAAATAATGTTCCTGGGCTCTGGCGATTGCAGCAGGGAGGCATTTAATTTCTAACAAAAAATAACCATCCAATAGAATGTAAAATATCGGGTAACTGGCTTTTTTTCAGTAGGTGAGGTTATATTTAATTTTGGTATAGTTTAGGTCTTCCTAGATTTTTTATTTTCTTAACCTTATAAATATTGTTCTTACTAATCTCCATACTTTTTGTTACAAAACACTAACAATACAGATTATATATAACAGTAGAAACAACACAAATACAAAGAAATTAAATTTGTTTAAATATCCCGATAGTAAAAATGAGGTTCATGACTGGTCAACGGAATTATCTAAATAACAAAAGCTCAGTTTTGATGAGAATATTGCTTTAATACCAATTATTTGTTTTTAGTATGGTTCAAATAGGGATGAATGGTCACGTCGCATGTTTAAATGTTGGTAGCACTCGGTTAAACAAATTAATTTGACAATATTTTTAAACATGATTCAGTATTTAATGGTCATTGTCAGTGAAATAATTCTGCTTAGGAGGCTTGAGCTTTGAAGAAAGAACCGCACTTGCTTCAATGTGTTATTAATTTCTATAATTTTAAACACATTTTAAAGCTCGCATGAGATTAATCAAATGTTTGGATAAATTTCTTCTAAGAGTAGAAAAAAGATTGAAATGGAAGGCATTTATTAACTTAAAATATAAGGTTTAGCACCCGATAAACTAAAGTGGTAGATTTAAGTGTTACTGATACCAAGTAATTGACCAAGTAGGACTTTCCACTCTCTAATCCATCGACATTATTAAAACTGTCAAATCAAATTATGATACTAGATACCTTAACGAACAATATCTTATCACTAACACAATTTTGACAATCATGGAAAAAAATGTCATTCAATTATTTTACAATGCTATTTTTATTACTGCCTTCGCAATTCGTACACAAATTTTAGGTTACACCATTTTGTCTTGAATTATGAAGAAGCAATCTCAACATACTCCTTTTTAAAGGTTCAAAAATTAAAATTATTTTAAATTTTCCTTCACCAAGTTTCACGCTATTGTTTTGTTTGTATTTTTGTAAAATACAATTTAAAAGCACAATCAACGTTAAAAGGTAATCAAAACTAGTCTTTATCTACATATCCCACCAGGATTATGTATCTTAGGAGTACGTTTGGACATGCTCCAATGAAACAATTCAGCCAACAAAAATTGTCTTAGGCTATTCTTTAAAGGTGTTGTAATTTTACATTTTTTAAATGCTACCTGGGAGTTCATATAGTGCTACACAAACTTAAGCCTGTATTGGCCTAGATCAGGTAAAATTTAGTAATCTGCATACTTCTAGGTAAAGGCAATACTGGAAACTCCCGAAAAGCATTTCTGCAAGTTCCTAAATTCTTTATATCTGCCACAAGGCAGACAAGCATTTTATGGGTCAATGGCTGCACACATGGGCTGAGCAGGTAGCATACTGTGGCTGGGCTGAGCGAGCCCCCCGGGCGGAGAAGAAGGTAACTCTCTAAGATAAGAACAGTCCAAAATCAAAGTTTCTAGTTCTCTAGGTTAGCAGGCTTGAGCATAGAGATAACCATTCTACCTCAGAGAATTTCCTTGCTTTGAATACCCAATACAGATTACCTGTGCATCAAAAGGGTGCACACCTTAGTGGAAAAGGGTCTGTTTTCCTTATCGAAATTGCACCTCGCACTCAGCAAACACCTGACATCTTGCATTTGGCGTTAATGGTTCTGGAATTCACTATGTCACCTTTCTGGAGGTTGTACTATGTACCCACCCTCTGAGGTGACCATTGGGGCAATGAACAGGCAATTCCAAATTCCAAGGTGTACATGTTCCCCAAAAATGTTTCACTCGGTTGCAATTTGAGATATCATTATAGCATTCTATTATTTAATATAATAACTAGTGCGATATATTTTACATATTTATATGTTTACACAGGGATGTTGCTACAACAAATTATTGGGGGGGTTCAAAATCTAAAATTTCCCAACAATTTTGACCATATTTCCCAACTTATCTGAGGTGATTCCAAAACGCGCACAATGGGGCTCTGGGTTAGATGTGTGGAATAAATCCCAGTGGAATAAAACTCACCCTCTGATTTTTTTTTTGAAAAATGGACTTCTCTAAATATGGTTTTTTAACACTGCATGTGCTTGCTATATTGAGTACAATATATTGTTTTTAATATTTTACAAGAATTTTAGTTCATCACATTATTGAAAAACATTCCCCATATTTTCCCCAACCATTTTCTTTTCCCCAATATTTGATGCAAATTTAAAAACTTCCCCATTTTGGGAAAAACCCAATCTGGCAACACTGGTCTGACGGTCTGGAGCAGTGCATGGCGTTTCAGTGACAGTCAGTGTTGCCACTATAACAAGGGTTGGTACTAAATTTCCCAGAACATCATTTAAAAGAAGATGGATTGGAAATTATAACTTGCTTGTTGTTTGTGATGTTGGTGATTAACAACAAAATCTTTCGAAACCTAAACCCAAAATTGGAGTGTTTTAGGATTTTTGAGTGCAATTTAATCCAAAAATAAAAATTCCAACTTTTCAAAATCTCAAATTTCCCAACTTTTTCTATTTTAAGTTTATTGGGGGGCCGACGTTCCTGTGTTTACAAACTGGAAATGAACTGTGACTAGACACTGTAACTACTTCAGGCTATTTTTAGGGTTGAAATTCTGTTTCACAAAACAACGTAGTTAGTAACAGTATTGAAAAAAAATTACAAGGGTGGCATTCCATTTTCGAGGCGAAATTTCGGTACTGAAAGGGCGACCCAGGTCAAGGTGGTAGACAGTGAGGAGAATAATGGTAAGAGACTTAAAATAAAGTGGAGTCAGGCGTGATTAACCTGCCGTCGGTCGCATGCATGTCTTTTTGCCAGTTTCACGCCATTATTGTTTGTTAAGAGTTGAGTTCTGAAGAATGGCGGTCTTCTTTCTGGACTTTGTTAGGGAAGGTTTTTAGTACAGATCGGGTGAGGTGATTGCGTTTCAGTCAAGCTTGAAGCATTGTGGTGAACAGATTGCTAAAGTCCTTGTCATTTTGACAGTGCGCCACCGTCCGTGTTACTAGTCTCTAATGTCGTTTTGACCATATGCGACTGTCTGTGTTATTTGTTTACAATGTCGCTTCGATCGAGTGCGACAAATAGTGATTGATCTAAGACGATTGTTGGACTTTTTTCTATAGTTATTTTCATTTCACTTGCGTTTTATTTGTTTTTGTTTTTAATTGGGATGATTTATAATTACAATATTAATCTTTGGGTTAAGTTTATTTGAATAATTCAAGTTTTGGTATCAAGAGAAAAATTACTATCTTGTGTACAATAGTTTTGTTTGTTCTATAATTAGTGTTTTTGTCATCTTTAATTTGTTAATTTGTTGTGAGTGTTAGTTAATGTAGTCCAGAAATGAATGACGAAGAAGAACGAATTAGAAGACTCTTATATAGTACTGAGAGGGAAGAAAGAGAAAGAAATGAATCTCTTCGAGAGGAAGTGATAGCGGTTCCTAGACAATTGTTTCATACAGATGAAGATGACATTCTTATAAGGGATGAAGAGGATGAAATTGAATGCGTAAGTGAAAGTAACCATAACAGTGAAACAGAATCTGGTAAATCAAATAGTGAATATTTGGCAGATGCTGCGACTGAAATCGAAAACAGTGTAACATTTGAACGAGAAGAAGAGGCAACATCACTAGAACCTGAGATAGCAGCAACGGAGGTACGAGAGGGAGTGGCAGTCCATCATATATTAAGAACATCAGCAAGTGGAGGAAGTCGGGGAGCACATAGGCAGACATCGTGGTGGAGCAGGTGGTCGAGGTAGTGGAAAGGCACGTCCATCAGAAAAAGAGTACATGGATGATGGTAAACGATATTTAGGTAAGGACTGTGTTACTGAATGGTACAAAGATCTGAAAGATATCAACCCTACTAGACGGAGTCGTGCTCGGGCCCATAATATTGTCGAACTAAAGGCCCTATTGGGTTTGCTTATTTTTTCTTGTATCATGAAATCTTCTCATCAAAAATAAGTGATTTGTGGAGCTAAGACGGTAGTGGAGTTGACATGTTTAGGTGCGTAATGAATCAAAGACGCTTTAGTTTTTTAGTAAGAGTCCTGGAAGGCAGCAGGTCCTGGACGTTGCGATCCATGTGGGTACAAAAAAAGCCGTCGAACAATGACGCGGTGTGTGACATGCCATAAATTCATCTATAGAGAACACACTACGCCTTCATGTGACGAATGTGCTCGCCGCGGAAATGAAGAGAGTCATAGTGACTAGCCTGACAAAAGAACGAAAGGTGTGTGTTATTGTGTATAAGTTAGTAAAAGTAATAATTAAATTTTTTGTATATAAGAAGTATGCATTTTACCATTACAATATTGCAGTAAGTTTAAAATCGTTAATTACCAACGTAATTTAAAAATGTATTAGTTTTTTATTTGTTTGATTGTTTACCAATTTTATACATTTTTATTTTTATAACTATTTATACTTGTTTTTGTTTTATAATTCTTTTATTCTAAATACCTGTGAATAATTTCAACACGTTAAACTTACAAATATTGTGTTTTAAAAGTATTAACTTTCGGTGTTGAGTATTTATAAGTAAACAGTCTATCTTTTTGAAATTAAATTTTAATTTTGATGTTAATAACAATTATGGATTTGTGTATTATTTTATACAAAATGCAAATAAGTTTAATATAAACCAAAAAACACTAAATCAAACATGTTTCTTCTATTATTTTATTTTTAAAACCATGTTATCTAAAACCATGTCAAAAAGACCATGTGCGACGAATGGGGTTATAAAATCCATGCGACTAATGATGGGTTAAAATGTTGTTTAGGCTCTAAGGATTATAGCGCCATTCGGGTGGACTAAAATAAAGGTACAAGGAACACTGAGTTTTTTTTTTAAGAAAACCGAGCATATAAATTTAGATTTGGAGGCATAATTTGAGTTTATCACGAACCTGTTTAAATTATTAAAATATTTCGAATAATGTTTAAAACAATTTTAAAATAGCAGACAATTTGATGAGTTTTTGTCCGTCATGTGTTCACGTTAATAACAGATAAGTCTGAAAGTCTGTTAATTTTTCCTGTTTTTCTATTATTTCTTGTGGTTTCACCATACGAGAGACTAAGGAAGGCTGAGGTTTCAAGTCCAATTAACATACCAAATTGAATATATATAGTAATTTAAGGACAACAGTGTATAATTTAATTTATTCATGATGGTATGTTCATCTTAACACACAGAGTAACACATCCTTCACCACTTGTTTTTTTATCCTTTGTATGTATTTACAGTAAAAAAACTAAATTGGAGACATAAACATAATCATAACAATCCTTCATTTAGGTGGAACCCTGAAATTACAAAGCTGGATTCTAGATAATTCAAATTTCTTAAGGTGAGGATACCCTGTATGCTGTATTGAATCTGATTCCCACAATGTTACAGAATAAGTCATCTTTTTCCGTTAATTTTCATGGAATAAATTTAAAAATTTGGTTTCATTTTGAAGTACAGTACTGTCATATGCGGATGTCGATTGCCGAATACATTTTCAAAAATCGTTGTATTGTTTTCATAAAAGTATTATATAAATAGTAAACTTGATTAATTTTTTACTCAGTTGCTAAACGAGATATTGCAAAAAACCTTAGCAATCAACACCCACAATCTACAGATTTCGTTGTTTGATGAAAATAACACAAAAATATGCTTGAAGGTATGGTTAGGTTAGGATTGAAATTGTAGCCAACTTTACTGTTTTGAATTTAGGAACCCGAGCCTTAATATCTCACAATTGTTTTTATTCTCCTTCCTTACTAACAACCTGTTCATTACTTAAATAACCTTCTGTTAATTTGACTATTTCATTTAATAACTTTCTAATACAAGTTTTAGTGTTTTCATTATTTAATCTTAATAAAATGAAGGTGTACACTAAACACCTTAAAGACAGTTGATAAAGTAAATAATTTAATGCAGTACATTTATTAATTTTAGTATCTACTTCACCACAACAAATGATTTGTGTTGTAAACATCCTTAACTAATTATTATTGATGTTTAAAAAGTCAAAGTAATGTGATATTTTCCTTCTCAACAACAAAAACCTAGTTAAAGATGTATTTATTTAAGGTGTCCTGAAATGATAAGGAACCAGTTATAATAGGTGCACAGTACTGTGTGAATGAAAGGCCTATTAAAGGAACAATAAAGAAATATAGTGGAAATTTGTTCCTTCTTTTTAATGTTTTTACTTTTTGCCAGTTTGTCTAATGAAGAAGGCAGGGATGAAATAACTCTGGGAAATAGCCAACGCCAATAGTTGAACCATAGCATATTATGCTCACTTTTCAATTTAAGGGTCGGCTCCAGTAAACGAGAAAGCAACAGGAAACGCAACCGCTTCTCACTGTATCCTATCTAAACAGTGCAATTTCATGCAGCTGAACGCTTTGACATTGCCTTATTTCAAACCATTTTATAAGTCTATCTTTTGTAATTGAGTGTTGAAAAAAAAACTGAATATTCTTTATAAAATTTCGGATCCGGCTTGCAAATCATTTTTCATTATTAATTTTTTATTGTGTTAGGAAAAAAATTCAAACTTTATACTTACAAAATGTCAATTACATAACAAATCAAAAGCATTTAAAAAAATGTAAATTGCAAGACGGATGCGTATTGTGACTGTGCTTAAAATAAGATCTTGCAAACAATTTTATGATAAAAAGTAAACGAAATAAATGGTTTGAAATTTAACATTGCTCTTATGGGATAAAAATCCAAGAAGGCCGTCACTACAGCAGACCCTTAAGCTAACTTTATTCCCTTTTTTTACATTGAGAAGAAAATAAGGTGATGAAGCAGGTTTGGTTTGGAATCTACAGGAGCAAAGGACGAACAGTGATGGCGACTAAAAGGTGAAGTAGATGTATTGCATATGATATATTTACCTGTCCCTGTGGATGGGCTGAGCTGGCGGTCGACCCATGGCGGGCCAGGGCCTGAATGCTGACGACATGTTCCTCGCCCACGTATCATACCAACTATAATAGTGGAATGCGTCGTATGATTGCTGGAGGTAAACGGATGCCGTCGCCGTTGTCGTTGGGCTACAGAAACCGTTGTCCTCCAGTTTGGGTTTTTTGCACGACATTTCTGATAAGTCTTCGTCTTTCTCAGATTTAATGTCATCTTGGGCTCGTTCAACTCGCTCGGACACCTGAAATCACAAGAGAATAATTGGTATATAGTTACATTTTAAACTATTTAGGCTGCTTACTAAAGACAAAATTTTACATTATACTAACACTTTTCATTTAGAAATTAAGCACTGTATATCTAGGAATGAAGCCATGTCTTTTTAATACATACTCGGAATTTCCCTTCATAAATGTAAATGCAGATTGGAGGAAGATGACCATATACATCTAGGAAAATTACTTTTGGATAATAATTAACCCATAAGAATGGCTATAGCCACGTCCTGCCGCTACAATTGTATTAATTTCTTCAACTCACTTTGTTTGTTAGTAAACGTATTTACTTTTGTTTCCAGTAAAATTGTTTAAGATTACGCTGCACCAAATCTTATTAAATTTTTTCCTCATTAGATAATGTTAAATCTTAAACGAGTTTGCAGTTATCATTTTTTTATCTAACGAATATTATTTGTGGTTGATTTAAATGCAGAGGTTTCTTTCTTTTTAATCGAATGTCTGAAACAAAATTACTTAGTCTTTGGTGTAGATACCAATAATTAATGAACTTATTTCATTTTACATGGTGTTTCGATTGGAGAAAACAATTATTAATTAGATGTTCAAAAATGGAAAATATTTGCACTTATTGTTTCTTTAAAATGGACCTATAGTGCCAAACAAGTCCATTAAGGGAGGGGGATCAACCTTAATTGAACCAATCGGAACAGTGCTGCTTTCTGAGACTGGTCACTTTCAGCTCAAACATAAGGTTGAACGGCGACGTTCATATCAATTCAACTCTGGCGTTTGGAAAACTGTTTCTTGAATATTAGATCTACAGTAAAAATGACAAAAAGTCCATTAAGGGGGAGGGCTCAGAAGAGCCAATCGGAACAGTGCTTTCCGAAACACACTTTCTGCTCTGACATAAGGTTAAACGGCGACGTTCATATCAATACATCCTTGGAAAAATATGGTTGCTGCTCTTACAACTGATGCCTTAAAATCAGGAAAATATTTCAAAATCATTTGAATTCACCGTCTAATTTATTTGTTAGTTAACTAATTAATTGTTAAGCTCGGATCTCTACATTCAAAACGGCGAAGTTGGGTACCAATTTCAATGTTAAATAACCAAAACATACCTTCACTATTAAGCATATTTTTGTGTTGTTTTTGTCAAAAAACGAAAGCTGTATTTTTTTTCTTAAAGTTAAATAGATTGTGGGTGTTTATTGCTAAGGTTTTTTGCAATATCTCTTTTTGCAACTGAGTAAAAAAATTAATAAAGTTTACTATTTATATCATACGTTTATGAAAACAATAACACGGTTTTTGAAAATGTATTCGGCAATCAACATCCGCATATGACAGTACTTCAAAATGAAACCAAAATTTTAAATTTATTCCACGAATTAACGGAAAAAAATGACTTATTCTGTAGCATTGCTCTTATGGGAATCAGATTCAATATGGCGAACAGGGAAGCGCCCCCTTATAGCTTTCGCAGCTAAATGCATACAACACAAACAGTACGTATGCGCATGCGTAAAAGATCTATCAAACCCAGTATACAGATTTTCCAAATAAACTGACTTGCCAAAGTAATAACTTATGTACTAAGCTGTTAATGTTCGATGTGTGAGAGAAAGCTGTGTTTAATAACACATACTACCTTACATTGTCACGCATGCACATTTCAGTACATTTACAGTCAGTGTTACATCTGTAACCCTCTAGTTTCCGCCTTTATGAAGCTGTCCTATATTTGCTAGCGGGAGAATGAAAAACTAGCAAACTAAATGCTAGTAGTGTACAGCTCTGCCACTTGGAGAGCTGCGGTCAACTCAGAAATATTTATTAACTCCTGACGAAACTTTTACTCCACCAAAACGGAGCCATAAATTCGGCCCACTTTACAAAGCCTCTAACTAAAATAATGTTACAAAGATATTACGAGTACCAAATTATTCCACGTGCCGTTCTAAGCTACCGTATTTTCTCCTAACAATAGAGGGAGATATGCTCTTGAAGTCCGGGAAAAGGGTGCAATACACCTCTCTCTCTTGTGGGCCAAGGACGTCAACCCGCACGCACGCCAGACACCCTGTTCATTCACGGGGATTCGGGACCAGACTGTAACCATAGTTACCGGCTTAACCGCCCTCCCCTCCCTTCAGCCTTCTCCCCGGTGCATCGTCAATGAATGTAGGCCATACGATGTTGCAGCGGACGCTCCCTTTGTTTCTATTGTTCCCTGTAAACTCTACTGCAATTTAATGTGGGTATGTTTTTTAAATCGGGTTATCAACTTGTTGCATTTCCGCCATATTGAATTGATTTTTCAGGAGAATTGATGTTAAATTTGAAGTTATTGTTGTCGGTTTTTACCTCAGAATTTTCATTTGAAATACAATCGTGTTACGAACTAATTTTTTTTATTCGTTACACTAGCGATTACAAAATTAAATGTCATTTTTTTAAAATGTCACTAAGCAGCCGTAAAAAAAATCACAGCCAGATTAATTAGATACACATCAGAAATACATCATTTACAAAAATACTATTAAACAAAATATATCTATACCTACCTAACTATGCTGAGGAAATTTTAACTGGTAAATTAATTTGCACAATTAAGGATTATAAAATGAGGCCTACGATACTGTATTTGTTAAAATTTTGTATTTATATAGGTACATTATTATAAATCAAAATACAGATAAATTAATTAATTTCTTTTTATTTCATATTGATACATCAAATGATTTAGACGTTATTAATATTATAATGAATAATTGAATACGTTTTTATGTTATACGAAGATATACGAATGTTTCCGAAGTTTAAGAAATTGGTATTTGTTCTTTAAATTTGTATAAATGAATAAATTGATGACAAAAGGTTGTACTTATATTAATTTTATAACCTCAAATAAAATATTATAACGTAGGCCTATACATGAGTTCTACAAATAAGATATTCACAAGAAATTTTATTACCGATTGAAGTTGTAAACATAACCCTAAAGTATAATCTACGCTAGGTTTTTTTAAGTATTACAGATGATGGGTGAAATCAGCTGTTATATTGTTACTCACGTACGTACTAACGTACACTCGCTTTTAAGGGAGTTGATATTTAGGTCTACTGTATTTAATCATGATAACCTGTTTTCAGCTGTGGTGATGTGGTTAGTATATGGAAAACGGAGCGAGGGCCAGCCGATCTTTTGCCGTGGGGGTCATAAACTGTCAAAACAGCCAGGTAGGGCCGAGGGCCAGTCGACTCCCCAGAGCGGAAGTGATTCAGGGGAGGGGTAAGATTAAATGCATAGAGTACAACTCTAAACTAATTTCTATAGAAGAATTTTAGGTTAGGTTAGGTTAGATTTTTTTTAAATTATAATTATATAAAGTGATAGTACGACGAAATATTATAATTATACAAATATTATAATCATACTGTTATCGGCAAACTACTGTGACTAAACAGTTTAGGTAAGTCCTCTAGTTTTTTTTATTCTAATTATATAAAGTGATAATACGACGAAATATTATAATTATATAAATATTATAATCATACTGTTATCGGAATACATAAACGATAATTAAAACCTTTCCACCCCCACACCCACCGCACAGTAGAACAGGTCACTGATCCCTAGCCGGCTGGCCCTCGCTCCGCCAAGCCTCTGGCTGTCAAATTACCCTCGTCAAAGTTTTTAGGCAACTGGCCCTCGGTCCTAGACTCTTAGTATATAGATTTCTAGCAGAGTTCATCGTCGGCACACCGTAATTCGCTCACCGGGTTTATAGCGGGATGTTTATGTAGCCTAAGTGCGTTTTCTTTTTTATTTGGAAATAGTTTCGCGTCGCGTTAATATTTATCAAATAAATTTTAATGCGTTGTTGATTCGAAAGTAGCAACTACGTTTTGACAATTAGTTTGTTTAATATGTGGAAAATGTACTTAAACCAATCATCGGATAATCATCTTTGGAAAATTGCTCTGAACAAAACAAGTATGATTCGTCAGATACAGCATGAGTTCTCAGATGCGCTGGCGGGAGGGAAGAAGCAAGTGGGGACGCCAACCGCTGGAGGGGAAGGGATATATATGATTTAATATATTTATTAAAACCCCTTACAAGGGCTTCCAGACCGAAGTATTGTGTTCAGAGCGCGGCAACAGACTGAGCCTTTCTGACCCCCACCTCCCCTCCCTCCACCACCACCACTCGAATCAACTCCGAGGCGTGGTGAGGGGGACTTATGCTAGACCTTCTCTAGTGTAAATCATTTATACCTAGCCATTTTTAGCGAGACTGGCTTCAAGAAAACTTAAAACCAACGGTACAACATTATTCCCATAACGACTATTTTAACAGACATCGTTGGCTGTGGTTCGGATTCCACGTAAAACTGTAGGTCCCGTCTTCATTAGCCTTAAGTGCAAAACAGTAGGACATTAAACACCAAAAAAAAAAACCCATAACGACTAATTCTCCTAACAACGAACCTTACTAATATCGGTTCTGCAGTCATGATTGTTTACCGTTAGGCGCAGTCGTATTTCCAAACCGCAATAAATAACACAATAAGCCAGTATTTCAAGCAGATAATAAACGAAACAAGGGAATGTTTTGATCCCGCTCGGCCATTGTTTATCCTGAACTGAATAAAACAGCGAGTAAACAACGTGTAAAAATGTAACGTCAACATCCGCCGTCCGGTTATTTCAGTTTTATTTAGAACGTCGTTG
>JAGFPH010000642.1:192015-203866 GCA_018207615.1 Philaenus spumarius
TAAATAATAGGCCTATAATTATTTAAATTTCATTAATTAAAACAAGGCATAAACACTAACACCTTCTAGACGATTAAAAGGAAAACTTTAAAAACGATTAAAATTTCTTTATTTGTGATAATGTGTAAAGAATAGTTCACATTTTTAGAAAACTAATTGATCATTAATAATTTCAAAACATTAAATAATATAATTATTTAAATTTTATTAATTAAAACAAGGGCCTAAACACTAACAGCATCTAGATGATTAAAAAACAAAACTTTTAAAACGATAAAAAATGTCTTTATTTGTGATAATGTGTAAAGAATAGTTAATTTAAAAAAATTAATCATTAATAATTTTAAAAAAATAAATAATTCGACCACGCAGCTGAACCGCTGACCTGAGTTGAGCAAATTTCCAAAATTAAGTTTATAGACCGATATTTTAGGGTTTCGACCAACAATTTGGGAAATAGGTCTATTCACGACGGTGCTGAATAGCTGCAAAATGGTTCGCACACCATTCCGCATATTGGGAGTATCTTCAATATCACAAAGCATGCGTGCTTCGCACGCCATTCCACATATTGGGATTGTCTTCAATACACAATGCATTGCGTGCTTCGCACGCCATTCCACATATTAGGATTGTCTTCAATACACAATGCATTGCGTGCTTCGCACGCCATTCCACATGTTGGGATTGTCTTCAATACACAAAGCATTGTGTATTGTTGCTTCGCACGCAATGCTTTGTGTATTGAAAACAATCCCAACATGTGGAATGGCGTGCGAAGCACGCAATGCATTGTGTATTGAAGACAATCCCAATATGTGGAATGGCGTGCGAAGCACGCAATGGATTGTGTATTGAAGACAATCCTAATATGTGGAATGTATATAGGGTGTTTCACAAGCACAATTGATTACTCATGGGAAAGGCTTCATTTTCGTCTGTATTGTTTTATAACGGTACACTGATGAAGACGGGCGAACAGGGTATAGTGCTGTGGAACACACCAGTAACTGGGTTCGAACCTATACGACCGTAGGAAGTGCGTTTGTATCTATCACGATTGAGCTACGGACAGGAAGGAAGCGTAATGCCAATTTCTATATTTAAACATGTTTAAAAAAATAATTCCGTCCATAAACTACGTGCTGGAGGGGCGAGAGTCTTCCTATAGTTTAACATTATTTTTTAGGGCGCGATAACAAGTAAATTTGTTGTGCGCAGGCGCAGGAGTGAACACGTTTTGGACAATTTGATACAGACAAGTGCAACAATGAGCTATTGCAGTAGCCTTTATGGTAAGACCCAAGGTCGGAAGTAGCAAATGAGCACCGATCGTGGTCCCCAGAACACGTTTTGGGGTGTCGTTAAAAATCATATATGTATATAATAATGTGTTCCCACTCTAGCGGCCATTTTAAGTCCGATTTGGTTCAAATTCGGTACACCGTTCGTTTGGTACACGAGTTCGTTAGCGAAAAAAATCCAACAACCGGAAACGCGTTTTTTGACAGGAAGTAACTATTTTTTTAGGTTTTTCCAAAAAATATAAAAATGTAGGATGTTGTTTAGTTACTTTACGCGACCTTATAGCTCGCTTGGTTTCCCCAAAATCGAACAAAACTTAAAATACCATAAACGTTCCCGGTTTAAAGCCATGTGGTGGATTCTACCGTGGGGTTGGCGTGGCAATGCATTGTGTATTGGAGATACTCCCAACACGGGGATTGGCGTGCGAAGCACGCAATGCATTGTGTATTGAAGATAATCAAAATATGCGGAATGGCGTGCGAAGCACGTAATGCTTTGTATATTGAAGATACTCCCAATACGGGGATTGGCATGCGAAGCTTTTTGCAGCTATTCAGCACCGTCGTGAATAGACCTATTTCACAAATTGTTGGTTGAAACCCTAAAACACAGGCCTATAAACTTAATTTTGGAAATTTGATCAACTCACGTCAGCGGTTCAGCTCCGTGGTCGTATTATTTAGTAATATAGCTGCTGTTTTGAGTAAAGACCGTTTGCCTATTTACTTTGAAATGCCAAAAATGTCAGCCCTATGTAGTCCTATCCGAGAAATATGGATTTGTAATATTTTTAATACCCATAAATAATGGATATAAGAGCGAGTAAATGGTCCATAAATATGGGATACATAATAGACAATTGGTCTGACTGCGTATATATGAAGCAATGTGTTGAAAACTTCTCTTATCTTTCTTTGCTCTTCCGGTACTTGAGTCATGCGGCGGTTGTTGTCGGAACTGTCATCAAAATCCCCGTAATTGTTCTTTATCTGACGACTAAAGTGTGGGGAAAGAAGAAAGGATTATACGCGAAAGTATCGGTGGTGAGTGGGTATTGTAGTTCCGCTCAGTGGAATCATTGAGCCGGTGAGGTGGCTACATGCCCTCTTGGATTCGCTCGCATTCCCGATGAAATAGCCGCCAAAAAACAGTCTAAGGCATGGCAGGAGTGAAAAATATTTCCGAGTTGATCGCAGCTCTCCCAGTGGCAGAGCTGTACACTACTAGCATTTAGTTTGTGCGCGTTTCATTCTTCAGCTTTCTATCATATACACTCAAAATTAACGGTTGTATTATTTTTCTAGTATTTCTCCGCGAGCAACAAGTTGATGTGATAACCACCAGAGTGCAATCTAAACACACGACTAGGAACACAACTTCGGCGCGCGCACGCTTCCGCAATAAAGCAGATTTTTTGTCATAAATTTATTATCCAAATTTATTAAAATTACTTATATTTCAAAGTCAATTAAATTTCGAATGCGGTGAGCTTTTTACATTTTTGATATTTGCATTAGGGAAAAAATCGCAAAGTTTGATTTCGAGTAAAGTCAAAGAACAAATTTAGTTAAAAACAAATGTAAAAAACTAAATGATATTTACATTCGGACTGTCCTAACCTCTAAAACAACTTATTCAGAATAATTGTCTGATCATTATATCTCCAGTAATCTTGTTACGCGTTTAACATTGCTCTTACGGGAGTTGAAATTCAAGATGGTGGCTTGATCTGCCGAGCCTTAATACGAAAAATATATAAGTAAACTAGACTACTAACAATTATTCTCAAATACAGTTATAAAATGGCTCATCGATTATAGCACGCCGTATATAAAAAAAGTTCTCGGTAAGAAGAAAACGGTTATTGTAGGGAAACCATATAGTTAGTCATACCCCTACTTTCTATCTTACTGTCTTGTTTGCTGTTTTCTATCTGCGTCCAAAGCTTCCGAAACCCTTTTATCATTACAAATCCTCTACAGAAATATCCGACTACGCAGAATTTGAGTGATTTAGTTTTCTCCCTTTTTTATCTTGACTCTGATCTCCTTTCCCTTTTACTCCAGATCTATCAGAGTCCCTTTCCCTTTCCTGCAAGTCCTTTCGCTCTGATTTCGACATAATAAAGCGACGCTGATACGAAATCACAACGACTTCCGACTCCTCAGCGACTATCCCTCCCGTTCAGTCGAGTACGATACAAAGTGTAGTGACAAAAATTAATATTTACATATTTTATTCACAAACTGAATCGATAAAAGTTAAATTTATGTTGTCGATAATGGTTGAAAATTTATAAAAGAGGAAATTTCATTCATTTGATAATTTTTTTAGATAAAACAAAATTAAAACAATCAAAGTGTAATTCATAGAGACAATCGCTTTAACTTTGCTAAACCTTATTGGCTGAAATACAAATAAATTTGGAGGAAAACGTATTAGTTCGAAATAGTTGACAAATATAACCTACGTGAATTTATTTTTGAAATAGGCTACTTGAAATTTCTGGAATTATGTGTGCCAAAAAAACCGTTTTATCGTATTAGCCAAGAGTCGAATAGCCTATATTGGTTGGTCAGCGGTTCAGATGCGTGGTCGAATTATTTAAATAATACAGGTGGATGTTTTCAAAAAATGCACCTTTATAGGTTATTTGAATACGGACATGAGATTTTGTAGCTTAACACTTTGCTACGGTGTAGATTATAATTCATTTCCCTTTAATCTCAATAAGGTCCAAGAATATCCAAGTGTAACATCCTAGGTAAATTGTAATTAACTGATAAAGTTACAATCCCTGGGTTGCTACCGGAGTTCACGGGGAATTCATTTACTAAGTTTTCCCCCGGCCTGCGAACCCGCTTCGGGCCCTAATATTCATCTAGGGCAAATGTAATTTTGTATTTTAATATGCAAAACAAACTCCACCCCTTCCCCCGAGGACACAATGCAACTTCATGAATACAACATGTAAATTAACACCCCCCCCCCCCACCACCCTCAAAACCACTCATCCAAAAACTGGCGTTGAAAATATTCGACCGGAAAGTTTGTCGTAAATAAAATCATTGTGCGTGTTGAAAAGTTCCCCGCAGTCGGTGTAAGTTGATGAAATCCAAAAGGGGAAGTTGTTCGTCGGGTGTAGTTTGAGCTATATATATTTTGATAATTATACGGGCACAACTTTCTGTATTGGAAAAGTTTTGATAGTGTTTGTTTTACCTTAGGCCCGACGGTGTAAGTTTGTGATGTGAGGAAAGGTAATTGAATTTACGTTCGGAGGGTAATTCTCCCCAAACAGGAATTGGACGTTTTTCGTCGGCGATTCTGCGTTAAAACTAATGCGATAATTTCTCGAAATAATAAATGCTGGGACCATTAATAATTATAGAAACTGAAATTTCTTAGATTCGAATTTAAATATGTTTTGCTTTTTGGGTTCAATCTTGAACTTAATTGTCTGTTCCCCATCGATTATCTCGGGAATTTAGCTTAAAATTTGCCTTCATCGATAGATTTTGCTTATCTGCACTAGTTGGCAATTAAAAAAACCGTGACTCGGTTAATAATATAAATGAGGAAAATATTTGGTTAGATAATTGAGTTTGGGTATCCTTTGAAAGATTATTTCGTTTATCTTAACTATTAAGAGTTTTCGTCGCCTTGCGTGAAATAGCAAAAACACACCATGTTTCAGAAGCCGTTTTTCAACTTAAAAAGTTGTGAAACCGTCTAAAATTGTTCTTAAAGGCGTTTGAAAGAAATCTACGGCGACTCCTTTTAGTAAAAGGTTTAATTAAGTGAAAATTTATTTTTTGGGTCGTTTTCAAACAGTAATTTCAATATTTTTGGGTCACACGTAAACAATGTAAAGCCTTCTTAATAGTTTAAAGTTATTTCCTGGTTTTTCGTTTACGAATAGAATCCGAAACAAGATTACGAATGCAAGTTTCAAGCCGGCTATGGCGCTACTAGCCAACCTACTAAAGTCGCCTCGTGCACTCACTCTAGCCCTAGCAGACACCGAGACTTGTGTTTTCAGTCCTGTCCGTCTGTCACGCTTCTCCCCCCGTCACCACAAGGTCACTGACTACTATGTCGAGGTACAAGATTCACGGTTATTCACGGACCACTGACCGATACTCTACTCCGTTTAGACACATTTTAATGGTAGTCTCGCACCTCCACCAGGATTATACACCCTTACCCAAGACAAAAATATTGAAGCCGCACTAAGAACGAACACACATTTATCTAGTTTTAAAGTAACAATTAAAAGAAGTTTGGTTCATAGCTTTGCTAAATACAATAAATATCGAAATCTGGCAAACAAGATAAGTCTACAAAAAGTTATTTGAAAACATGTAGAATCTATATATTAATTTGAAAAGATTTTGTATAATCCGTGTGAGATCTCGAGTTTTACTGGACCGATATACACGCAGAAGGTACAAAATTAAAGGCAATTGTCTGTATATTTGCCCATTTTGCTTTGATTTCAGCTACTAAATTTTCTAAAAACGGGAATTAAAAACTCTTATGGGAATTTAACATGGGGTAAAATTGTAAGTCTATTCCGAGTGATATCTGGAGTTCTATTGGACCGATTGACATGCGGTTTGTGTTAAATGAAAGGCAATTAACTCTACATTTGCCCATTTCCCTGAAAGTTGTACTATTCCTTCATTTAATATTTTAAAAATTCAATTGAAAATATTTTCTATTCATTAACATTGTTTTTACTGATCAACTCAATAGCACAGATCAGCTGATTATAACTTATAACAACACATGTTTTATTATCATCTGGAGTTCTATTGACCAGATATAATAGCACAGATCAGCTGATTATAACAGCACATGTTTTATTATGGTTTGTTTGTGTTGTAATTTACTTTATTGAAGTAGGTTATAATATACGGTAATTATTGATAGTGAGTAACCAATATTAACAGCTGATTTCAAAATATGAAACAGTTATTAAATAATTATAACTGCTGTTATAAAATACACGGAATAATTTGATTTGAACATTTAACATTATTTACCATCTTAGTTTTGAGGTTATTATTAATCATACACTTTTATATTATAAATAAAACATAACATATGTTTTTAGAAAGTTACATCGTGGGTTGGCGCGCGGAGCACGCAGGGGTCTCCCCTAGTGAGTAATTAAAATTTAAAAAAATTTCTATAATAGTCTACGTGATTGCACATTTTTTTATATTACTACAATTAAAGGACAGTGGCTCTACTGGCCCAGGGCTATAGAATACATAGGGCTATGTATTCTATAGCCCTGCTACTGGCCTCCACAATATTTGATCGTTTTCCCATTAGGGTAAAGTTTTCTGTTGTTGGATTGCATCTAACTCATGCCATTTACGGTGTACTAAGGAGAACACTTGAATATTTTCCTTTTTAAAAGCAATCGTCTCCAGTATTTATTACACATAAATTAATCGTTAATTTATCTTGAAATAATGACCCGATTTATGAAATCTCAATAGTAAGCTTTTATTAACAGTCAATTTTTACGATAGAATTTTACAGAATAAATTAGTACTTGAAGTAAAAATCAATTAAAAGTGTTGTTTTAACTGTTACAAAATAAAAAGAACTCGATTGAGCCAAGGCAAGTTACCTAGCAAAGGCTTCTCACTACATCAAATCTTTCCATATTGGAACGAGTGTTTCATTCGTCTACCAGTAGTGTTGTCAAATTACTGGGAGATCTGTTGCAAGAATTAATTAATAACACCCTAAGTAGACTTACAGCGCCCCTGGTAGTAAATCTCGGAAGGAACATTTCGTCTAGACGGCGACATCTTACAAACAGGAGATCGGAGTTTGCCATGATGGCGCCTAGAATGGGGGGATATCGAAACTGATGTTAATGTTTACGATATTTGGTAGCTGCTTAGATGACAAACGGGATATGGAGATATGGACTTATATAGTGTACATAAATAACGAGCTCGTATACACGTGCTTTACTATTTAATTTCGTCAGTTTTTTCTGCACTGAATACTAGTAATTCTACATAATTATATTATCATCCCCAAAATATTTATGCCAGATAGTAAGTCATAATTATGTGTACCAAGGATAATTACGTTACCGAGTTTACCTATATGAAAGCGGCGCTTTTCCTGAACCCTTCTTTTTGGACACATAGTTCTGCAAAATTTAACGTCAACAGTCCGATTCGAACCTACGATCAGAGAAAAAAGATCATATATCCAAGGAGTCCACTGACATGACAAGGTTTTACTCCAAATTACAGACACCGGCGCGAATGCTGGCACTTGAGCAAACCGCTACTAACCTGACTAAAAACATCAGTACCCGGTACGTCTCTGTTTAACACGTTCACTGCTCACACAACATGTGAGCTTGACACTGAACACTATGAGATGCACGCCAACCTCCGTTTTGGGAGTATTTTCAATACACAATGCATTGCGTGCTTCGCACGCCAACCCCGTATGGGAGAATTTTCAATACACAGAGAACTAAAAAATAAAAAATAACCCACAGATAAAATTAATTCTTCCTCAGCAAATCTGATATTGTAATGATGTTTTCGTACCAGAGTAACTTCGCAAGAGTACGCCCCATGCTTTTTGGGTGTGTTTATTTTCTGAAAAGTAAAAAGATTGCAAGTTGTCAAGTCTCATTACAATATCAAATTCGCCGAGGAAGAATTAAATTTATGTGTGGGTTATTTTTTGTTTTTTAGTTCGAGTCTATTTATGTTATTCATGGATAGGAAAGCATGTTCAAAAAAAAAAAAATGTTTCATTTATTTTATTTTTTACTTTTTATTTGCAGGTCGATTTGAAAAAATCTTAACAATAAATTAAACATGTTTCCTATGCATAAAATATTGTTTTTTTATAGTTTTTTTTTAGTATAACTATTTTATTTAAATTTTGAACTTTCTTTTTATTTTAGTTTCACATTATAATACCATAAATGACAAATATTTATATTCATTCATTTAAAAAAAATATAAAAAAAATATTAAATTTGCTTCATCTATACTAATCTATATAAATACTAGCTGGCCCGACCCGGCTTTGCACGGATAGACAAATCAACCTGATACTAATAATTAGCCCAAGGGTTTTAGTTCATTGTAAAGAAAAAAAAAAAATGTTCGTTGTAGGCCTAACCTAAAATTATATTCAGTTTTTGATCCAAATCAGTTGTTGATCAAAATCAGCTGTTTTAAGCTTTTCATACGAACAGCTGTTTTTTGTGCTTATAATAAAATCAAAAGAAATCTTTCTTCTTCTTCCTTAAGATTGACCTTCCATAAGATTAACATTGAAACTTTGAGGGCCACTGGGGCGTAGCCCTTATCACTAAGGGGTATGAAAAATAGATGTTAGCCGATTCTCAGACCTACTCAATATACTCACAAAATTTCATGAGAATCGGTCAAGCCGTTTCGGAGGAGTACGGGAACGAACATTGTGACACGAGAATTTTATATATAAGATTATAAAGAGGTAAAATTTGTTTGTATGTAAGGGGTAATCTCTGGAACTACTGAACCGATTGAAAAAATAGTTTTACTAATAAAAAGTTTCACTATCCCTGAGTAACATAGGCTATAATTAATTTTGATAAAAACATTTTTTTATTTCAATATTTTTGTAAATTTAGTCGAACAAAATTCTTAGGTTAGGCCTAGACTGATGAACCAACACATGTATTTGCATGTGTTACCATACCAAATAATTGAACAAAATAACAGAAAAAACAGCTGTTTGCTCCAATATTTCCATTAACAGCTGATTTCAAACTTTGAAGCAATTATTTGTATTTCTAACTTTTAGGTTAGGTTTTATTGAAGTGTAGACCTGAGCCTTGCCGGTTTTTTAACCTTTATTATAACTGCTGTTATAAAATATACGTAATAATTTGATTTGAACATTTAACATTATTTACCATATTAGCTTTGGGGTTATTATTAAGATCGATGTTGAATTTTCATTACATTATAGACTACAAACAACTTGGTAATGTTGTATCGCATCTTAACTATTGCAATTTTTAATGTCGTAACAATATATATTTCACAGACGTATGTGAATAATAGAATTGTTCTGATTTGCCGGGTTGAGCAACTACTCTGCAAGAAGTAGACGACACCCTTTCGTCTCGTTCTTGCCGTAACACATATCAGATGTAGTTAGGGGTCGCTCGAGTTAAACTGGCGTTTATTAATTTTTGTTGTAAACTTTAGCGTAAGTCGGGATTCGACGCAGCGCTGTAGGTCTACTTTTATAATTCCCCATCGTTAGGTGTCGCATACAAATCCTCTACATTTAGAAATGATATTTCCGATTAACAATTCCGGCACGATATTCTCCGTGTTCAATTTGTAAAACGTACATTAGGATAACGCGTACATTAGAGAACGGACGGCGCGGCGGGTCCGAGCATAAAATATAATTACACGATGCCGTTAGAATGCACAAACAGGCTGTGGGATAGGTAATTAGTGAAAAAGCCGTGTTCCTGTATCCAATATTTGCATAACATAGCGCATTTCATGCCATCTTTAGGTCGTTCGTTATCGAATATAGTAGGGTAATTTGGCCAAACGGTGACCGAGGTAGTAATATCTGATGGTTTTTAATAAAATGTGTCGAAGGTATTTGAAACAGAATTACCAGGGTCTGTTACATTCGCCATATTGGATCTATTATCCATAAAAGTAATGTTAAACTTGAATCGTTTGCTGCTGTAATTTTTAGAATTCTGTATCCTAAAATGAAAACTCATTTAATATCTCGGTATGGTCCGTCTGTATTGATTCCTCACACCCGGCATGGATTTTAAAGTTTTCACGTAAAAAACGATTCAGAGCTACCTTCGCATCGTAATAATTATTGATCAGTTCATTATATTCAGAGTATAATGTAGTGAAGAATTGTTGTTGATTTAACTCTGATAAAACTAATTTTTACAGACACTTAAAGATTCCTGCACTGGGACCCTTAAGAATGTTCCAAACATTGAACACATTTGTATAGATTTAAACTGATGAAATTGTAACTTAAACCAGTGATATTAGTAAGACAGGTCGACATTTCTTTTAGAACACCTTGGGGACGGCTGGCTAGTCGAAATCCTTGACGAGCGTGGGAAACTCACACAGTCTACCATGTGTTTTACTTTAGCATTAATGTTATCCACAGCTGACAATGTTCATCTCAAAACTCCACTAGGACTAAAAACTAGGACTAAAAAGTGGATGTTTTTGGCGCGAGATCGTTGTTTTGTGTGAGCGGCAACGCCGATAAAAAAGCGAACAAGCACTAAAAAACACTTTCAGTACGAGTTATGAACGATAATTGTATCATATTGCGCTAGACTCACTTGAACAATTGATTAATTAAACTACTTTATTAATTTGTCTACAGATTTTAATCGCGATTTTAACGCATGCGCGACAGTGCTACTATCAGTTGGAAAACAGCTGATCCTTTTGAAGTTACAGCTGTTATAATTTTACCGTGATGGATTGTTTACGTACAATATGTTTTGGTCATAGTGCGATCAAATACTTTTTCACCATACATCAGTATATCAGCTGTTTTGCGAACATAATATTTTTGCCGAAAGTTACGATTTGCCTGCCTTAGGCCTGCAAAATTTTCCAACGCCCTAGGGCCGCCCCAGCTGCGCATTCAAACAAACTCAATACGCGGCAAGTGGTAGATATACCCGTGAAAACAGCTGATTATTGTATTCTTATTATTTGACGATATTAATGCTGTTGCTGTTTTGTTTGTTGGTTAGCCTAAGTAGTTTCTGTGATTAGTTTTGTAGTTTTATTGTTTATTTTAAACGTTAGTTAGTAAAATGAACATAAATAACAACAACAAGTAAAATATAGTACTAAATTAGGTACCGTACAAACCTGTCTAATGCCCCAATAGTTTGAATAAATATGTATATTTTCAAATAAATACGGTTTACAAAACTTATTTCCTCTAAGTCTACATGGTATAGTTCGGTGAAAAATAGCTCTAACCTCTCTTCCGAAAGGGTTTTGCATCGCCCTCAAACGTTTTTAAGACACGATCTCGGGCAAGCGAAACACAGCGACCGCAGAATTAAATAGACCGGACGAGTCGAACGCAAGAGTGAGGCCAGTTTTAGAGTCAAATACTCGCACCATATGGCGGATGCGAGTCGCGTACCGCCGGCCGGACGCCCGTGCATGTCGCCACATTACCCGCGAAATTCAGCTCGTGTTCTAACTGTTATACGATAGAAACTACAGAATCTAATTTTTTTTAAAAAATACTTTTCGCACCTGTTTACATGACGCGCCTGCCCTAAAAACAACACATTTTCTCAAAACGCAACTTTTTGATGTCACGAATTAAAAAGTATAAACAAGTTTGGACTTTATTCGATTTTTAAAGTGCCAAACCAATTTTATTTTCAAATTGTGAACACACCATTGGCGTACCACGCTATTAAACTGTGAGTTCGTCAAATTTCAAAGATTTT
>JAGFPH010000642.1:220950-233598 GCA_018207615.1 Philaenus spumarius
TCATTGTTGTACTGTAAATAGTTATTCATTGTTTTTAACTGCTAATACATTTCTAAAAAAATTTGGCATCAAGTCCCGGTGCAGTTTGACGAACCCTCGACAAGATTGCTGTTTACAAAACTGTCGAACGTCATCGCACACGGTTCTCTTCCAAAGTCAATCGTGAACATGATCCGAGAGAACTGCACGAACATGGTCATGTACACGTGTTCAGTGCCAAATATTTGGACGACAGAACTAGCGAAATGTCACTCTATCTGAACTCGACAATTTATAGCATCTCCCGTCGGCACTACTTGGGATTCGAAATTTTTACTCATCAATGCTACGCAATGTTTTTAGAACTACTCTCTATGGTCTTCGTCTCTTTTGAAAAGAAGTTGCTCATCTTTTCTTTTCAGTCGTCCACGACTTTTTTCTTACAAAGCAGAAAACTTCACATGTTCTCATCATTGAGATTCCATGTTTCTCCTCTGTTATTCTAAATAATTCTTCGTCTTCCCAGCAGCGTCAGGTATTGTCGATCTCGTCACTAATATTTAGTTGTTACGTAATACTCTTCCTGTTTCTATTTTCCCAATTTACCTTTGTCATTAGTAATCGAGCTGACGGCAGATCTTTCAATTTGATGACTTTGAATTACTCTGTGAATGCCACAATTTCTATCTGGAAACTGTATGTTTTCGGTTGTTTATTTTTGCAATTGAAAATCTTTTAGGCATTGGCCATCATACTTGAATTGTTAAATCACTTAAAATAATTAACTTTCACTTTCAAATAATTAATGATAGAAGAACTTAACTTCACTCCCTTCAAATAAAAACCTACTCAACTCAAAACTAATAACCACTCCTATGTCCACCCCTTCCTGAATTCCACATTCTATTCGCAGTTTTTTTGTGACGCGTTCAAGACCTGCTTTGTGATCTTGAATTAAATCACTATTCGATGGCACGGATCTCTCTGGACGGTCTTGGGGGATCGGAGAGTCCAGTTAGAACGACAATGAAGAGGCAGATTGCGAAGTAGAGTGCGGTATAGTATATATACAAAAATATATAACTCGTTATTATAATGTTTGGCAATGTGTGTCTACGCGAGTCATGTTCAGACCATACATTCAAATTATGGCTAAATTAGGTGAACGTCTGGCGGATTCCAAGCTAGTAGTTCAACATTTTTGGCTTTGTACTAGTTTGTAAATTAAGGGTAAGCATGAATAACAGTTTACTTGTTTATGTCAAAAACAAATAATTATGTTGTACGTTATTATGCATGTACTTACTCATTAGGCGCACAAGATTCTTTGTCTTACCTAAACAGAAAATAAAAATAAAATTAATTACAATACTTAAATAATAATTTTAAATTGGTCAAACATGCATCATTGTAAAAGGTACAATCTAATTTGAAAACAGAACTAATACGTCTATTAACTTAAACGCTTTTCAACGACAAAATCGCCATCTTCAACATTCAACTTTTACTTATACATTATAAATGCTTACATAACGTTTTTCTCAATTATTACAATACGGCGTAGGTTACTACTGTAAATGTTTTACAACTCGAAACATTTTGGCAAACTAAGCCTCGAGCTAGCACGTGCTTTTCATTTTACGTCCGGGAAACAATTACACGGCCAGGCCTACGCATTCCAAACTGTACGGTAATATAAAATATAACAGGGCAACAATCTCGAGTGGGGAAAAGACGGCGTCTCTCGAGTCACGTATATCCAGTCCGGGACATAATTATCTGGGTTCACAGCTGCTGCCGTCAAAATCTCCTTTAATTAAAGATACAACCTTTTTTACAAGCGCCGTGTAAAATTCAAATTATATTTCTTGACAACAATAATAAAACCGGGCGTGCGATCTTCGTCCCGCGCCCTCTTGTCGGAGGAATCGTATTTATTAGTTTTCGGGTTTACGACGACAAAGTGGTTTGGAGGGAAAAGGTGTTAAGTATACAACTCGAAAGAGGCTGTGTAAAACTTGATTCCGTTGGAGCCGTTTCAAAATATCTGTTGCTTCGCACGGTCGGGCTGTAGGCCTATAGCACACACACAAATTTCGATCGAACGTAAAATACTATACGATAATTTATCGTGAAAGCCTTGTTTGCATTACCGCAACACTAGCTGCTAGGTGTTTAGGGAATAGCAAACTAACATCGTGGGAACGGACAACTAGCTACTAGTTTAATTAAAGTACTAGCGTCCCCTATCATTGGTTTTACTAGCGACTAGTTGAATTAAGACGCTAGAGTTCGCTAGCACGCTAGTAGCTGTGTCCGTGCTTGATTTTAGTAATTACTATTACTAGCTAAAAGTTGAAAAAGTTCGCAGATCCTTCTACTGGGACAAATCATTATAGAGTCTACAGATCTTAGCAATACTCACTAATGGAAGCTAATTGTTACATAATTTTGAGTTGTACTTCAACAGAAATTAAACTGGCTACAAAAATGTACTTACAAAAACGATTTTTTGTGTATCGTACCCACCCCCCACCCCGAAATTTAGCATTAAAAATTAATACCAGGAAGTGCAAGTTAAATTATAAAATAGACAACACAACGGAGGATCCAACAACATATTTTACATCATTGTGCATTGCTGATATTTAGATTTACTTAATTAAACTACAACGTACAATAGACATGGATGCAGTAGGCTACAGCCTTACTCTCTTGCGAGTTGTGAGATTGATCTGATCTATTAAATAAGAAAACTATGAAGATTCAACAAAAATACTTTATAGCCCAGTCGGTATAGGTTACAACTACCAGTAATTTGCAATACGGCTGAATTTTTTTTATAAGTACATTCAAGTATGTAGATTAACATAAAAAAAGTTTACCAGTCTATCGATTTCCCAAAGTCGAAAAAAAAATCGATTATCATTTTTTTTCGATTATCCTTAATATTTCGAGCTGGGATGAAGATAGAGGAAAATAAAAAATACCACCGTGTAGGGGAGGTATTTTTCAACAAAAAAGATCGTATGTATTTATTTCGTCCGAGCATGGTTTGTCTGGAAAAAATTCGATAATGCAGGTATGTATTTTGCAGCAGGGGAAATCACTAAAAGGGGACATCTTATTCATCGTTGGCTCATTCTAAATTGGCCGAATTTTAATATATCGAATTGAAACTTGACATAGGAGTTAAAATATATATTTTTAACATTTATGCTGAGTCTCAGCTTGTTATCTTGAAAATTACCCGATCTAGGAGTCGATTTCGATTATCGATTTTAGGAGTACCGGACCCACGAACTAATTTCAATCTATTCCAGTTTCGTCAATTTTTGGAATATCAACACCAAATTTGTTTTACAAGTTGAGTACACCAGTATAAATATTCTTAGTAAGTATGAACGGTTTTTTTCTTGTTATTTTTAAAAACGAGGCGCTTGAAAATAGTCTTCTGTTTTATCTATCTCGTTTTAACTATAACACTTTTGGATTCAACGACTCCATTTTCGACATTTTTTAACATATCGATTTAAAAATTGGTACAGAAGTTAAAAATACAATTGTTTTTTGCTATACTTATTTTAAAAACTATATTTAAAACAATGACTAATCTGCAGCTGATCAACTCAAGCGTTTTGATGAAAAATCTAAAAAGGTCTAAAATTATACTTTTTTAACTTACTTGTGCTTTTAAAAGTAAACAATGAAAAAGGTTTATACTCCTTGAACTTGTTTGAATATATATATTTAACTTGTAAAAAAACTTTCAGGTTGATATTTTGAAAATTTTCTAAACTGGAGCTGTTTAAAATGAATTGGTGGGTCCGGTACTCCTAAAATCGAGAAACCCATTAATAAGTCAAGTGGCTCTAGATCGGGTAATTTTCAAAATAACAAGCTGAGACTAAGCATAAATGTTTAAAACATATATTTTAACTCCTATGTCAAGTTTCAATTCGATATATTAAAATTCGTCCAATTTAGAATGAGCCAACGCTTCATATATGAATAAGATGTCCCCTTTTAGTGATTTCCCCTGCTGCAAAATACATACCTGCATTATCGAATTTTTTCCAGACAAACCATTGCTCGGACGAAATAAATACATATGACCTTTTTTGTTGAAAAATGCCTCCCCTACACGGTGGTATTTTTTATTTTCCTCTATCTTCATCCCAGCTCGAAATATTAAGGATAATAGAAAAAAAAAATGATAATCGATTTTTTTTTTCGACTTTGGGAAATCGATAGACTGGTAAAATTTTTTTATGTTAATCTACATACTTTAATGTACTTATAAAAAAAATTCAGCCGTATTGCAAATTACTGGTACTTTTGGTCTAAATTGACCTTTACCGACTGGCCTATTTACTCTAACAAAACAAAATCATTCACCATCCTTACATCCTACAATATTTTACATGGGTAACTATATCAAATTTTTTAAAATAAGCATGGAGAATGGTGTTTAACACGTTCACTGCTACGCAAATCTTTTTATATTTATAACCTAAATGATTGGAAATTACTTTATTTTTTATTTTTGAACCTTTCTACGTAATAATCACTAATATTTTAAAGCGGACGCACATGTACGTCCATAGCACATAGGCTGAAAATTGGCGTGCGAAGCACGCAATGCTCTATGTATTGAAAATATTCCCAATACGAGGGTTGGCGTGCAAAGCACGCAATGTTCTGTGTATTGAAAATACTCCCAATACGGGGTTGGCGTGCAATGCACTGTGCGTCGGCCGCTTCTCATAGTGTTCAGTGTCAAGCTCACATGTGCGTCCTTAGCAGTGAACGTGTTAAAAGGGTTTAAATTCAAATCCTCGGTCCTGACCTGACACCCCGAAAAGTTTTCCTGGCTACGGCCTAGCCATATACTCTGCATTCACTGAAACGGCACGGTGTCCGCCTATCGTATTGTCAGTCAACGGAGATGGTGCAGTGTGCAAACATTCTTCATATTACCATTACAATTTACAAACTACGATATTACGATTAGAATCGAGACATTTTGACTTACGATCGAAACAGATGCGTCTGCAAATCATCCCAAATAAACACTTCCCGCCGATCGATCGATACCTTTTCCGCAGTCGAAATTAGCAAAAGATTCCGGACCGTTGGAATGTCGAAATGAAAACACATGTGAACAGAGAAATCGAGGTAATACGACGTGAGAATCAATAAACACCCGTAATGAAATCTGTTTACTTAGATAGAAGGGGGAGGGGAGGGTAGATCAATACTCGACGAGACGCCTGGGAAACTAGGCCACCAACTCGCACTGTGACGTAATACTCCCCCTCTACAACCCTATGGGAAACAATTCCAAATCTGTAAATGCAAGTTAATTAATTGTATATGTTGTATTGTCAGTGAACGATTAGAAATAGGGCGGCCCGATAGATACTCCATGGCCAAACTACGCTCCTAGACCTTTCTATAAAAAACTGTTTTAAAACGAAAAGTACTGATCAAATGTGGTCGCGAGGTCTGATAGTGCCTTATTTGGAGCAAGCATTAAAGATTAATTGATAACATAATACATTTTTCTTGTTATGCATATTGCTGAATTTTCTAAAACTTATGTTTTTGTGCACATATTTGCTTAGTACGTTTTAAATGATATAAGTTTCATTTTTCAATTGTCGTTTTTTAATTTTTCATAATGTTGCAAATTTATTTATTGGTATTACAGCTGTTAGACGCTATGGGTTTAACGCCCAACTTGATCGTGTGAATTTGTTCCGACTAAATTTACAAATATTTAAATAAAACATGTTTTTGTCAATATAAATTCTAAACTATGTTACTCAGGGATAGTGTGGCTTTTTATTAAACAAAATTTCAATTGGTTCAGTAATTCCAGAGATTACCTCCTACATACAAACAAATTTTACCTCTTTATAATTTTAGTGTAGATAGTGTGTGTTGTTTTTACTTTAACAGATGGCTTTGTTCACAAAAAACCTATCTTAAAAGTTAGATGTACAAATAATTGTTTAAAGTTTAAAATCCTGCGTCAGGATCAAGGGCACCGCTGCCTACCCCCCTAACCCAATCCAAGTGCCTCTGCCCTAATAAATCGCAATTTCCATGAAAATATCAGAGTACACGATAATTTGTTTGTATTTGCTTCCCCGCGAGTATCAGGGGTATTGGTGGGCGAAGCCAGCATGGGTGGCGAAGCAAGCAGGGGGCGAAGATCTCTGCTAGAATAGTACTTAAATTTAATTTAACAAATATCGAATCGGTTTATGAAATTACCGGAGAGAATTATACAATCAATATAACAGATGGCAAAATTTTATATTTTCAGATTACTAAATTGAGGACACAACGAATAAACGCGTAACCATTTCGAATGCGTAGATCTCCGGTAAATATTTAATTAAACTAATTTGTGTTCACGGAACGTCCCCGCCCTTCCTAAGGGAACCGGGCGACAACAGGACTTGGGACCGATCGACATGCGAACCGCCGACATATCTACCCATCGTTCCCCCCTATATTTATTATGATTAGGTAGCTTTTACATTAATAAAAAACGGTTTTCGTGTGGTTTTCATGCCCATAAACTGTTATTTTATGCGCATATTTTTAGAGAAACAACCTAATAAAAATGCGATGGAATTGTAACGCGCCGTGCTACAATGAGATAACAGTTTTACAGTAGATTCAAAATGCGGTGGTAATATTAATGTACTTTCCAATGATTAAGAACCTTAAGATTGTACGGTCTTTGGTTTTAATCAACCAAATACAACAGTCTGCTGTTAATTGGAATTAATTAAAAGTTTTGTTTTTAAGACATCAAAATTTAGTAGTAATTTTATACTTTGGACAAAACGACCTCTCTATTCCAGAATTGTATTGGTTATATACACTTGCTCTTAAGCCCGCTTCACGCGTTGCAATTTGTGGTTGTACAAATTGTACAATCAGATTTTAGGTTGTATTTCTGTATACACGCTACAATCAATTGTTACAAATTGTGGTTGTACCAAGTGATTGATACAATTTGGTTGTAGATTGTATTTCTGTTCACACGCTACAATTTATTGCTCAAACTATTCTTAAAAAGGTAAAAAACTATAATTATTCCTTGGTAAACCTCAGTTGTGACTTGTGATCACTATGGAGGAGGGTGCTTTTTTGGTCGCTTTACGATTAACTTTTCAATTAATTCCGCGTATGCGAGATCTCTTTGGACCTGCCACAATAATCCTTATTAGTCACCTGCCAAAAACGAGGGAAATTTCGATTAAGTTCTATAAATCCTACTAAGAATTCCCGAGAATCCGTCATGGTGCACCTCTTCAAACAACTGCAGTCTGACTGTGGGAAGGATCGACACTGTTTTGAGTGTTTTGGTTGGACGGGAGATTGGAAGCCCGTTTTCACGTTGCAACCTGTCTTTACAATTTCGTCACATTGTACAATCGATTGCATGATTGATCAAAATTTTCACCAATCTTGCAATCTTCAAATCTTACAATTAATTGTTACAATCTCTCGTTTACACGTTTATACAGAAATACAACCTAAAATCTGATTGTACAATTTGGTTGTACAATCCAGATTGTACAACCAAATTGCAACGTGTGAAGCGGGCTTTACTGTTTTCGCTTACTAGTGACGCATAAAAGGCACTGCAAACAGCTGATTTTTACTCTTCAACCACTGCTCTAATTTTCAAAAAGTGTGACGAAACATATCCCTTGTTATCCAGAAGGCTTAACTCATTAATAAAGTTTCGTGAAAGCCGGATAAGTAGGTTTTTTAGTTAAATCGTATCGCATCAAATATTTGCGTCTCAATAAACAATATTAAAAAACAATTTTTGCACCTCCTGAAAACCATAAGATTCTCAACTATTTTGTTGCGTTTCTCCGGTGAACGCGTAGTATGGTATTTGCTCCATTCAGTATGCATTTCTAATCCTGTTGAAAGTCTCGCCAGTAAAACAGATGCAAGAGATTTATCACGTCCGCGTCACAGGACTCGGGTTTTTTTAATTAAATAATTCCTTTCCCTGATCCACCCCCGTTTTAATGATTTCACGCCGTCTTACGTCTCGTTGAAGAGCACTGGAGCTGAGGGTCCGCTGCAGGGAGTGGCGTCCCAATTAGGGACTTTGCTCGAGGACAAATTCGTTTTTCGCTTTTGTTTGTTGACAGATTCACCCACCTCGCCGGGCATGTTTCTCTCCCCTTTACTTCGAGCCAGCCAGTAAGTGCGTCTAGATTAAACACGGGTTGTCGCGTTGCACCGAATGCTTAGTTGGTACTCATTGAGATTCAATGATCTTACAAGTTGTCACTCGGGTCTGCCGATGTTTGAATGAACTGTAAGAGTTAGTTAAGCTAACTTTCGTAGGCACTGAAATAATCCATGTATTTTAAGGACTCGGATGTTCTTAGAATATTGAATTTTAAGTACTACTAGGGACTCTGCCCCTGGACGCTTCGCTTCGCTCTCAGTTAGAAAACTCGCTAATCTTTGGCTCGTTTGTACCTGGGTGACCGAGCATCGCTCAGTATCCTTAACATCTGGATTGTATCTATAATGTACTTATTCGAATACTTAGTGACTTTAAAGTTGGTAAAAAAAGAAGTTTTATCTATTAGCCTTCAAGTGACTTGAAAGGTGGTATAAAAAGAAGTTCAAAGTTTAAATTTTAAGCGCATTTTTCCGAGTTTATGCGCATTTTTGCAAACATAAGACCCAGCGCATTCGACATCAGACCCTGACGTCAAAAAACCCCTATAATCAAATTTTCATCAAAATCGTTAGAGCCGTTTTCGAGATCAACGACAGATACAAAGATAGATACAAGAATTGCTCATTTAAAGTAATAGGATTCTCGAGTTGCGTAAGGATCCATGTTACCGCTAATCCACCACCCTACCCCGACCAAAGTGCGCCTGTCCTAACTAGAAACAAAACTCTGGCCCTGCGTTTACATCAGGATCCAGATAACACTACCACCACCGTCGTAGTACTTCAATCCAAGTGACTCTGTCCTAATCAATCGTAATTTCCGTGAAAATATCAGAGTATAAAATAATCTGTTTCCATTTGCTTCGCCGTGTGTCGCCTCAGGGGTTGATGGGTGAAGCGAAGAGGAGGCGAAGCTTTTATTGTTTAAAAAAAAAACTCCGAAAATTATTGTAAAATTACTTCCCGTTATTTCAGATACGATATGCTATCTGTTATTGTTATACGTTCTTTGCATTCGTTTAAGAGTTAACTTTGACATTCTGTGTTAAAATTATAAAAAATGGGTTTTTCCTCGTCCAAGCACTTGAAGAACATAATAAGTTTGCGTGCCTTCATCACACATTTTTAGTTCTTTTAAAAAACCATTTTCGAGGCAGTAATCGTAGGCGCGCGTGACAAACTAGCACTTCTCCGGTTTAGAAATTTGCAACCGAGATAATGGTTGTAAGCCTACAGATGTACTTATTCAACGACGTATATTGACACTATTCTATATAGGATAGGAGCTGTTTACATTTCGTAATCCAGCACCAAAGTCAAAATTTAAAGCACCACAGTAGGTCCAATTCGTTCGTTATATAAATATATAATCGTATTGCTCCTCAGCACAATTAATTGCTACCTCTGACAAAATAATTCGAAGCTTAACTAGATTAAGGTATTGTCGTTTATTGGAACCATCAGGGAAGGCTAGATTACAGGGAATGAGTAATTGCGGACGATATACGGCGTCGCAGTTTATCAGGCTTTTAATTAATTCTCTTTGAAATAAAAAACACCCGGAGATTATATTTGAATAGAAGATATCAAGTAGGCAGTGTAGTGAATCGTTCGGTGTCGTGAATTTTCGGCTTTCTACCGAACGCCAAATGTCGGAAACGACGTAAATAAAGATGCAATTGAACAAATGAACGTATATAGTTGTATTTGGAATGTTTGAACTTGTTCACCGATATATATAGTGATGATCACGATAAGAGATTGGAACGGATCGGTACCAATACTGCACTCACGAGATGATAACAGGGTTTCGAAACTCGGCTCTCGTGAGGGAATGGAAACTCCCCTTACAGCATTAATTTCCACTTATAACCACTTAATAGTTATTATGTTATTTATTATCTCTCTATTTTATCCAAAAAAATCCCGATAAAAATATACTTCAGAGATGTCTAAGTGGAGTGGCAAAGTTGGACATTGCCCTTCTCTCTACGCCCTTGCTGTTTATTTGGCTTCACTTTTTATTCGTAAAATTCTATTGCTATGCGAATATACTGTTGACTGTTAATATAATTTTGCACTAAGAAACGCTTTTTACCAAGGCCGCAGCCACAAAAACCTTTCGAAAGGGGGGGGGGGAGGCAGGTCAGGACTGGGGATTTGAGCTTGGGGATTGAACAGTATAAGAAGCGGCCGACGCACAGTGCATTGCGCCAACCCCATATTGGTGAGTATTTTCAATACACAATGCATTGCGTGCTTCGCACTCCAACCCCCGTATTGGGGGAATTTTCAATGCACAGAGCATTGCGTGCTTCGCACGCCAACCCCCTGATTGGGAGTATTTTCAATACACAATGCATTGCGTGCTCGCACGCCAACCCCTGTATTGGGAGTTTTTTCAATACAGAGTGCATTGCGTGCTTCGCACGCCAATCCCCGTATTGGGATTGTTTTCAATACAAAATGCATTTCGTGCTTCGCACGCCAACTTCAGTATTGGGAGCATTTTAAATACACAATGCACTGCGTGCTCGCACGCCAACCCCTGTATTGGGAGTTTTTTCGATACAGAGTGCATTGCGTGCTTCGCACGCCAACCTCAGTATTGGGAGAATTTTCAATACTCAGAGCATTATAGCCTGTCTAGCTCCTCCAAAATCAATCAAAACGTAAAACACCATAATAGCTTTAAAATCCACGTAACGGATTTCAGGGGCGGGGGGTTTCGAAACCCCCCCTGGCTTCGGCCTTGCTTTTTTACCATTGGAATTTCTGGATGTATGGTTTTTTCTGTGGGTTTACTAAATTCCTGTGGTAAGAACAACGATATTACAAGAAATTCCTTACATACTGTAACGAACTTGTAGATCGTTTATTGCCAAAATTTTTTTTCTGTTTATTGTTTTGATTTATTGATTGCTAAAACCATAATATTTAGGCAATAAAAAGGTAGCTAATCTTTTAAGTTTCATAATTTTCTTTCTTTGGTTTAAATGTTAGACAATATGTATTATTTTTTGAACTCCATATTTTAAATCACTTGAAGGTGATTATATTACGTGGTTTTACAAGAAACGTTATACGAAAGAAAGTTTAACAGAAAAAGCATTACGTTTAATTGATAAAAGTACATTAGTTCACTAAGATGTTTCAATCAGCTGTAAAGAAAATATTTATCTTATTTTTACTTGTACACTAAGTACACTTAGTAATACATACGTCGCTGATAGTGGTTAGATTACATAAACGCAATTCAGTTACAAGTCAACCGACAAGGCACACGCATTTTCCTGTTCTTCAATGAATGGTTAACTTGAATATTATTCGCAAGGAACAATATAAAACGGACGCCGCACTGGTGTTGATACGAGTCGGTTAGTCAGTGCGCACAGCAAGACAACGTCGATTTGCGGCAAGTTGGCAACACCGTATCAGTCTAGCCTCCAAGGCCGTGATGTGATGAGAGAAGTGGGAGAATTGCAAGAAAGTTGCACTAAACATGGCCGCCGCCACCGACACACCTACATCTCGAAAATAATCAGTCTGCTCTGAAATTACACGAGCAGAGGATGCGGGAATTTCGACAGCGGTACGAGTTGTTGGTTTCACATCAACAAATCCAATATAAAGAATATAGAAAAGCTAAATTAAACTCTACAGGATTCTGTTTAGGCACCAACCCAATAACCTCATAGAGATAGGAGGTTGAAAGGGGTCAAGAAACATCAATCAAGGAATGTCTTCCTTCGAATAATTGCGGTTACATTTTTCTTTGCTAACTTGGCGTGGACTATTCAGAAAATAAAAGGCTACTATGCTGAGGGACTTTAAATTGGTGTAAGTTTAGAGGGTTGGAATAATCTACAGATCTTTCGATTACTAGAAATGTTTCTAAAGTTTTTGAGCTAAATATTGTACTGACATTTTGTAAAACATAAGCTGAAGCACAGAAAATTATTCATAATGTCAGCTTGGAAACGAGCCAACCACCTTTGGATTTACTTCCGCCCTCTTACCACATATCAAGTATGGGTATGCCAGGCATGCTCGAAATAAAACTTACTTTGATCCATAACCGATCTGCACACTTGAAATTTCTGTATGCCTGATTTTCGTTCTGTAGTCTACTTTCCCATCTTGTATTTCCCGATATTTATTTCAACGATATGTATGGTAGATTTCCGTTCTGTAGTGTACTTGTTCAACCTGTATTTGATCGATCTTCATTTCACCGATACGTATGGTAGATTTCCGATCTGTAATCTATTTGTCCATCCTGTATTTGCCCGATATTTATTTCACCGATATGTATGGTAGATTTCCCATCAGTAGTCTACTTGTCTATTCAGTATTTTCCCCATCTTTATTTCACCGATATGTATGACAGATTCCGATCTGTAGTCTACTTGTCCATTCTCTAGTTGCCCG
>JAGFPH010000642.1:233608-256740 GCA_018207615.1 Philaenus spumarius
GTTCCCCATCTTTTATTTCACCGATATGTTTGACAGATTCCGATCTGAAGTCTACTTGTCCATTCAGTATTTGCCCGATATTATTTATTTCACCGATATATTTGACAGATTTCCGGTCCGCATGCCGAACGCTGTTTTCCTTTTATAAAACGCAACACCGGTCCATTAACACCTTGACTTTGCCAAATTAAAAGCAACAAAAGCTTCACTCACAGATGAATTTGTCAGAAAACTTTGGTTTCACCTTGTGCTCAAAATGCGTGTTTACGCTCCGATAGGCAACTGGACGCAAGAGGTCGGACCGTGCGTATTTACACAAGCAACTGTCTGTGGGTTTGTAAAAGAATTGTTTGAGTAAGCTAATTGGCAAATATTTGCCGCTAGAGTAATCACGGTTGTAAAAATGGAAGAAGGCGAAGCAAGTGGGCAAGAACACGCATCAGTGGAAAACTACTCGACCAGTGACAAGGTTATAATATCGTTTTATAATATACGATGTACTTGATAGAACAGAATATCACAACTAAACGCGTTTCAACGACAATGACGTCATCTTCAGTGATGCAAGAGCTAACTGTGTTAGTTATAATTTGATTATTGTAGCTCGTGCATCACTAAAAATGACGACACTGTCGCTGAAACGCGTTTTAGTAATAAACGTATTCCTTGTGAGATTATGGTCCAGTTTAATTCTATCAAGTAGGATATCTTCTCATAAGTCAAACTCAATATTTATTTATAAAGTACCTTCGCTATTGCTTGATTTTAGTATATATATATATATGGGATTAAATTATCAAACACAATTTAGTGAGTATAATGAAAAATTTATTTTGAAGTTACTTGTGGCTGAAATAAGATTTTTAGGATAAAAGCAGGCTGTGTAGCGTGTTTTAAACATATATGTGTTTAATGTTAATTCAATTGATTTTAAATGGGTAGCTATTCCATTTTAATTATTATTTAATTTTTAGGGTAGCTATCCCATCTTATTATTTTGACTTAAGGCTCGGCAGATCCAGCCACCATATTGAATTTCAACTCACCTAAGAGCAATGTTAAATGGGCAATAAGATTACTGGAGAAATAATGATCAGAAAATTAATTTTGAGATGTTAAATAATGGGCTACTGCTAACTTTTACTCCACTGCAGTTCCACTATAAAATTGTGGACTGGTGCCATTAAATATTTTAATTTTCAACAATTTATGGCGATTAAATCCACGTTATTGTGGAAGCATGTACGCGCCGGATTTGTGTTCTTATTTGAGTGTTTAGCCTGCACTCTGGTGGTTATCACATCAATTTGTTGCTCGCGGAGGAATACTAGAAAAATAATTTATCCATTAGTGTGCAATGTGTGTTTAAATAACACATACTACCATACATTTCCACGCATGCACATTTCAGTACGTTTACAGTCATAAGGGTTATACGTAAGTAACCTTCTATTTTCCACCTTTATGAAGCTGTTCTATATTTGCTAGCGGAAGAATGAAAAACTAACTAACTAAATGCTAGTAGTGTACAGCTCTGCCACTTGGAGAGCTGCAATCAACTAAGAAATATTTTTCCACCTCCTGCCGAGCCTTAAGTAATCGAATTGCAAATATCTTTTTTATATCACGTAAGAATAATATTAAATAATAACAATAGGAAGTCGGTGCAATCTATTTTTATCGTAAGTGTAGCTGCCCCATTTTGATCCCTTTGTAGTGACGTAGTGACCATATTCTTTAAACAATCCTGCTACTAATATGTGTAAATTGTGAAATGTTTAATGAAATTAGTTGAGTAGTTTTTGAATATATAGAAAAAGTAAGTGTATGGATGATTATTTAATTTTAAGGTTAGTTAACCAATTTCATTTCCTTGACTTTAAAAATAAATTGTTAATGGTGTTTTACATCACTTAAAAATAATATTACATATTACGAATGTTAGGCTACATTCGTTTTCCGCTTCGCATTTCATTCCAAAATTCCTCATTTACAATGCTTGTGAAGCTCTAAGTATTCTACCAGCCACGGAACTCTTTCGTTTTACAAAATTTACGATTTAAAATAAAAAAACTATGAAGATTCAACAAAAATACTATACTCTAAAAAAAAACACGCAATGCTTTGCGTATTGAAAATCCTCCCAATACGGGGGTTGGCGTGTGAAGCACGCAATGCAATGCGTATTGAAAATTCTCTCAACACGGTGGTTGGCGTGCGAAGCACGCAATGCATTGTGTATTGAAAATTCTCCCAATATGGGGTTGGCGTGCAATGCACTGTGTGTCGGCCGCTTGTCATAGTGTTCAGTGTCAAGCTCATATGTGCGCCCTTAGCAGTGAACGTGTTAAAAGGGTTTAGATTCAAAACCCCAATCCTGACACCCCCGAAAAGTTGAAGATCAAACTCCTATAATAGATCATACACCGTCATACTAAACCAAAGTATACATTTTCCCATTTAAAATTTTGGTTGCAGATAAGGTTAGTCGATAGTTTTTTTTAATTGCATGACAGCGTAAAGGTCGGTTGATTCCGGGAAGAGACAATGGCAGCGCGCGCACGCGCTCTTCTGCACGTGCACTCCGCGAACGACCAATTACAGATGGCATCAAAAAATGCCGACACATTGCGACATTACGCTCATCAGTATGACCTTCGTACACCCACACCCTTGCACTCCCACTGTACTCGGTACTGGTATTAGGCCTACTTTTCCTTTTGTTTCGCTAGTTCTGTTGCGTTGCGGTTGGCAGACTACAATCAATAACAGTAGCCGTACATCGCACTTTCTCTGTTAGATTCGTGATATTTTTTAGGCTAATTTAAATACGCTGTGAAGAATGGTGGAATTTACAGACATACCAGCGAAATCTTTTTACCCTTGAGTTCTCGAGCGGGGCAATTGTTTTCCAAGCAATAACTTATGAGCACCTATTTCAGGACTATATTTTAAATTGTTTTTTTTACCATTTAGTGGACTCTTTCGAGGACTGCGGAGAGAAAATTGGGGCCCTGAGGTGGTAACCTCAACTCCCCCTTCTAGTAACAATATTGAAGGGCGAAACAATATTTTAATGTTTAACTCGCGTAGGCCTACACAAAAACATTGTATTGATTTTGTAGGTTATGTTCGAGTTCTTCACAATCTCTTTGTGTACAATCGAGTAACAATGAGCGCGCATATATACATTTCGGACTTCTTTACGCAATTTTTGGAACGAAGGTCTTTAACGCGGGTTGCGGTAGGAATTAACAAATAGAAAATTATGTAGTGCGTAAAAAAATGTTATCAATTGGTTGCTATGGCAATGACAATTTTATAAAATACGAGTAACGAAAAGGCGTTATCAAATTGGTTGCTGTTGCAATTACAAATAGAAAATACGAGTAACGAAAAATCGTTATCAAGTTCGTTGCTATGGCAATGCTTGTAATACATTCAATAAACGGTAAAGCGACAACACGACTGTGCAATAAAACTGCTAAGGGTCATCGGTTTACCTGGTTTGCAGGGCTACGACAACACGACTGTGGTGCAGCTGCGAGTGGGCTCAGTCTTGTTGTCGTAGTCTGCACGGCTTGACCGGGGTAAACCTTGATGAGGGTTTGAAAGTTTGTTTGTTGAAAAAATATCCCATACAAGGTAAATGTAAAATATGCATGCAACAGTAATTAACAAATAAACACTTTATTTCGTAAAATCGGAAAAATATTTAATTATACAAATATTATAATCATACTGTTATCGGCAACATACTGTGATTAAACAGTTTAGGTAAGTCCTCTAGTTTTTTTTTATTCTAATTATATAAAGTGATAATACGACGAAATATTATAATTATACAAATATTTTAATCATACTGTTATCGGCAAAATACTGTGACTAAACAGTTTAGGTAAGTCCTCTAGTTTTTTTTTATTCTAATTATATAAAGTGATAATACGACGAAATATTATAATTATACAAATATTATAATCATACTGTTATCGGCAAAATATGTGAAGTGACTATAAAGGGGTAAATATTGTCTAGCTATGAACTCAGTTCTGGTATGGATAAAGTTTTCTTCAAAACAGCCTCGCAGGTAGACGCGGAGGGATTAGGGGCTGGGACCTCGCGCAGACTACGACTTTACGACTGAGTCGCTAATGAGATTCGGCAACGTCGTAATGTCGTACCCTGCAAATATTTTTATTGCCCCCCAAGGGTTCCAGGTAGCATTCAGTCGTGTTGTCATACAACCCAATAAACATGGGCTTTGGTTCATCAATTTAAATTAATAGAGAATCGTTCCGTCCGGCATAGTTCAGATAGCCTATTATCGTCAAGCACTGAAATACATTCAATAAACATAAAATGTTGGTTCATCAGTCTAGACCTAACCTAAAATTATTGTGTATATATTTAATTTATTATACCTGCCTTAACGGCAACATACATTCAATAATTTTATGTTAGGCCTAGAAAGTAATTTTAAGGCTAGGCCAAACCTAAAGTTATTTTAATTCATATATAATAATTATGTCCACCATTGACAACCATTAAAATCCATTAAAACTCTTTAAAATTTCGAAAACCACGAGCCCCATTTCTCAGAAACTTATTTTATAATCAAGTTTTTCCATTCAAAACCGAGAGAATGAATAATAATATAAACCGAGAGAAAATAAACCGGGAGAAAATTAGCTCCCAGATCTGCAACTACAGTAATTACTTTTAGATATATGAAAAACTCAAAATTCTGTCTCGAAAATTTCTTTTTGTTTTTTAGTACATTAACTTGTGAAATGGATATACACTCATAAACTTATTAAACACAACTTTAAGAGAATTTAATTCTGTAAAATTAACCAACAAAAAACAAACATGAACGCTTATCATTTAAGCAAAATAGTGGACAGTAAATCGTAACATTTTTGTAATATAGGCTAAATTTGTATTTGGACTATTATTAACGACAACCAGTAAATCCCCGTGAAAAATCACAGGCGGATTAATTAGATACACACCAGAAATACATCATTTATACAAAATACTATTTAAACAAAACACTTTATCTAGGCCTACCTAACTATGCGGACGGGGATTTTTAACTCGGTAAATGTGTACAATTATAAGGACTGTAAAACAAAATTAGGAATATTTGTTAAGATTTTGTGTTTACGTATATTACATTTAAAGAAAGATAAAAATATTATCTTTTAATTGCCTTTTATTTCATATTTATAGATCAAATGAAATGATTTAGAAGTTATTAATATTATAGGCTATTATTATTGATTGAAGTTGTAAACATAACCCCAAAGTATAATCTACGCTAGGTTTTGTTTGCGTATTACAGATGATGGGTGAAATCAGCTGTTATATTATTAAGTTAAATGAATATTTATTTCTTCTTTAAATGTTACTCCACGTACGCTCGTACGTACACTTGCTTTAATAGGAGTTGATAATTATCTTCACCATTCAGTTCTCTAAAAATTGTGTGAAAAACATCCATTAATATCTATATGAAAAATATCTACTGTATTTAAAAGTCAAGTTGCGTCTTTGATAATTTAGTTATTTATTTTTAGCAATTTAACTACAAAGCTACTTAAACTATTGAGGTGAAACTGTTACTGACATGTAATGCATTGCTTTTTTACTAGATTTACTAGACACGTTTCATCTCGGACAAAGTAATTTCAAAATAAAAAGTCAGAACTTATCATTTCTTTAAATTAAACTATACATGAGAAGTTTAAAGTTTAACATGGCTTTTCTGGGAGACTGAATGCAACAGAGGTGTAACAAAGCCTTAAAACCATGTACAGTACATAGTTGATATTTACATAATCAGAGTAAAGCAAGCCTAAAGATAAAACTCAAATGCGTCTCAGTTATATTTCCCACGAGCAGTTCACATGATGTTCAAAGTTTACGCTGAAGGTTCCGAAAGTTTATTCGCGAAATGAATTTAATTGGCCGTGGCTCCACGCGTGTAACCAATCGGCTTCATCTTCATCAATTGTAATTAACTGAATGATTGAATTCTTTGTTCATAAGGTTTTTAGTGCCCGGTGAGTGGAATTGGAGGCACTATCATGGGCGCTCATATAATATTTTCTAGAGGAGGGCTAGACCGGGGTATTATATAATTGCGAATTGAAAATTCTCCCAATACGGTGGTTGGCGTGCAATACACTGTGGGTGTGCGTCGGCCGCTTCTCATAGTGTTCAGTGTCAAGCTTACTGTGCCTCCTTAGCAGTGAACGTGTTAAAAGGGTTTAAATTCAAATCCCCGGTCCTGATGACCTGACCCCCCCCCCCCCTCCTAAAGTTTTCCTGGCTACGGCCTTGCTTCCAAATTATATTTAAAAAGTTTTTTACTACTAAACATTTTTTCAACCGAGCCGGTTCCGTTTCTTTGTTCTGCATCTATCCCAGCTGACTTTTCCAAGGCCACAACATATACGGACAAGTTCGTGTAACATACATTACAAATTATTGTTATGACGTATAGAAAAGATTTTCCTTCTCCTATTGGCGGCCTACTGTCAAGATCAATGCCAAGGCAATCGCATTATGTAATGATCGAGTGGCGACATTTATGTTGTTATTAGCATACTTTATCCCATCGTATAAACACGCCTTGCATTGCATTCTATGAGCGCTTGCACGACCTTGAAGCATTGTGGCCTTGACTTTGCCCGGTGTAGTCAAAACAGAAAGTAACTTCGTTGCAAAATGCATCCGTTCGTGTTTTAACTTCAAACATCTTCATTAGTTGTGAATGAAATTAATTTACTTGTAAAAATTCTAAATGTTTCTTTAGCAGCAAACATGTATTAAATTGGTATCCTACGTATGACACGGTTACCTCCAGGATGCACACGGTATTTTAATTTAGGTGGCGAACTTTCCTAGTCTTTGTACACGATCTATGTTGAAATCCATAAAAAAATAGGATTTTCTCAAATAAATTAATTTCTTCGGATTATTATTAAAGTTTTTATTAAAATTAGAAGATAAATTATTTTCGAAACTTATCATTATGCACTTTTTTTAAAAAAAAGCATAAATAATCACTAGTACTAAAACCTGAATGATAGAAAATCGTCGCAAACAAAGAATTCAAGATTTTCTTCAGACTTTAGACTAAGGATAGGGCATTTGTATTGAATTTATGCTCAAAATAAAAAAAAGGAAAATTGGATGTTTAATGGAATTTCAAGGTCGAGTTCGACACACAACACTGGAGACATGCAAACTGTCCCGATATTTTAGGTACGTTTGTAATTATGAAACTGCCCGCTCATTAAAGAGGATCAAGAAGGGTCGCCTCGCCAGACCAGAAATGCAGACCCCAACTTTCTACCTGACACAGCTACGGGTTATTTTCCTCCGAATTCCCTCGGAATAGTTTCATAGCCCCTTGCTGTAGCATACCAACTGATTGGAACGCATACCAATAAATATTAGGTTAGGTTAGGTTGGTTTGGTTTTAGAAGACTGCAGTCACTGACAGGACGCAGTTTGTGGCATTGTGGATTAAATTTTGTGTTTTAATGTTGTTATACAGTTTAGTGTATTCAAGTTTGTGATAAGTGATTTAGATCACCGTAACAAAGTTCGTAGAAAACAGAGGGGCAAAGAAAAGAAAAATTAGTGGTACGGTGACAATCTATATTCTGAGGAAATATGAAAGCAATTTACTCACACTTATAGCACAACAAACAAAATGCTTATTTTAAATCAATCTGTACTGGGGCAATATACTAAAATATTCGTGTTTTCTTTGTCGTCCGTGGGTGGTGAAGTAAGAAAAACGGATGTAGGGTAGGAGGACGCTGAATGCAATTTTAATTTTGTAAAAAATAATTTCAAAATATGCCGTGAGTCGGTCAGGGAAGTTAACATGGTCGCCCATAGCTCACAGGGAAAGGAAAATATGTATATTATTAATTACAGTCAGGTATTTCTCTTTAAATAATAGATTAGCACTAAAATATGTTTTTAATGTTATGTCCCGTTTGATTTTACATATACAGTACTTATTTTATTTTTTATAAGAGTTAAAGCATGAGCTGCTGGGTCACTACTTGGTGCGGCCTCTAGGATTGTTGTAGATCTTTGTGTATTCACTGTCGGTGAAAAGGTACAGACTCAATGCTGTGTGGGTTAATATTTCACCTGAACAGCCAAATTTTAAAAGTTTTCTTGGGAGGTCAAAAATATAACTGGACTCCTTTTGCCGAAGGAGGGAAGAGTACTTTTATATTTTATATTTATAGTCTAAATGAGTAGAAATTGCTTTATTTTGTATTTTTGAACCTTTCTACGTATGTAATCACTAATATTTTAAAGCTGACGCACATGTGCGTCCATAGCATATAGGAACGCAATGCATTGTGTATTGAAAATACTTCCAGTATGGGGGTTGGCGTGCGAAGCACGCAAAGCGTTTTGTATTGAAAATATTCCAAATACGGGAGGTTGGCGTACGAAGCACACAATGCATTGTGTATTGAAAATACTCCCAATACGGGGAGGTTGACGTGCGAAGCACGCAATGCACAGTGTATTGAAAATACTCCCAATATGCGGGTTGGCGTGCGATGCACTGTGCGTCGGCCGCTTCTCACAGTGTTCAGTGTCAAGCTCACATGTGTGTCCTTAGCAGTGAACCCCGGTCTAGCCCCCCTCTAGAAAATATCACATGGGCGCCCTTGGAAGGAAAAAATCAGGGAAATTAAGTACCAAAATTGTGTAGGATCCCTGTTTAGGCAAGACGTATTCAAAATTACAAAATATCACATGGGCGCCCATGGAAGTTAAGGAGAAAATCTGGGAAATTAAGTATACCAAAATTGCGTAGGATCCCCGTTTAGGCAAGTGTTTTCAAAATTACAAATATGGGAAGAGCAACGGAAAAGAACACGAACCTATTACATTGAGGAAAAGCAAACTAGTCAAAACATGTTTTATAATTGGCGTAATTGTGAACAATTGTTTATAAACTAAGTAGGTCACATTGGGAAGACCACTGTTTGATGTGTCCGACTCGAAGGTCGACACGTGTTCCCGCCAAGGTCATCGGTTAATTACTTAGCCGAGCTGTACAGGTTTTTACTGCACCCTTCCACCGCGACACCAAGGTCGGAAATTATTCGCTTTTGCTAATTCACGCTATGATTTGTTTAATAGGCGTGGCTTTACGTCGGACGTGTACTGATGCCGTCATCTCATTCGCTCCGGCTGGAAGGTTTAGTTGCGACGTGCATTTGAAAATTTAACAATCAAGTGTAGATTGAGGGCTACTATAAATTCTCGGTCCGAAATTCGGACATTTTTTGGGGGGCGAAGGTTGGAAGTAAAAAAAACTTGAGGAACAATACATTTGCATTTAACAAGTTTTATGAGGATTACATACATAAAACATCAAAATCTGATCTTTGTTCATTGATTACTTTACGATCAAAACCAAAAATTCAATACCCACGTTTTATTTTAACTTGCGATACTTAAACGTCCTCATATTTACTTTGAAGTTCTACAAGGTCCTGCGCCAGCCAGTGTCTTCTGCTGTTTTCCCTTCTTGTGATTAAATTCACGTTTGTTTTTTCATGGAAGGCTTCGCAAGGTCTGGACAGTGTTCCTCGTTCAGCCCACCATACATTATCCACAATTAACGTTCCTGTGCTGACCGTACATGGTACATCCAACATCCTACTAGTTTGAACGAAATGTCTCCAGCCACAGTGAAATCCAAGACATTTGACAATCCATCTGGGTTAAGAAACCACGTTATCGAATCTCGAGGCAATCCTAAGGTAGCCCTAATCAAGTCTGAAACTTTATCAAGAGCTACATACCACGGGAAAAGTCGGTCAATTTAAGCTTGGTTCCTGCCGGAAAATCGCGATAGTTTTCCTCTTTATTTTCTGGTATAGTAGAAAAAGCTTCAATACTTTCAGTTTACAATCTAATTTATCTACCTCTTACTGTCGATAAAAGTCCAAAAGTTGATTAAGAGCAGCAGTTTTGGTGCAAGGGCCATCAAACAAATCTAGGTAGTTTTGCATTTTCAGTTATCGGGGGAGAAATTTCAATACACAGAGCGCCAACCCCCATATTGGAAGAATTTTCAATACACAATGAATTGCGTGCTTCGCACGCCAACCCCCGTATTGGGAGATTTTGAATAAACAGAGCGTTGCGCCAATTTTAAGCCTATATGCAATAGCGCGCGTAGACAGAACCATTATTTTGTAAATCGACGTACGTTCCCGTCTTATTTTTTTCCCTGAAATTCTGAAAACGATTCGGATAGTTTAATTCGGATGATTGGAGTTTTACTGTAATATAGATGTTTTCATAATAATATGGCAATAGTTATTATATACGTCCCCTGTCACACCCTGTCAAAATGCGCCCGTCCGTGGCGGACTTAAGAGTCCGCGCCTTCCCTACATAACAGCTGGGCTCTTCGTCCTCCCCTGCAAACCAGATAACCAACGGACTTGTTTTCCGTATAGGCGTACCCAATAATAACGTAATTCCTAATTTCGCATACAGATACAGCTATACAGCTAACTTATCTTTAAATGCAGCCTTTCGATAAGATAAGACAAGATTATTTGCGAACTATTCCCCGACCTATACCAACGCGCACATCTACGGATATAAAATTCAGCAAGTGTAATAGTAAAAACGTAGTATTGGATTAAGGGTAGGGAGAGGGTAAACATAGACATTGTTAGGCGTCGCAACGCTAGGGGAGGAGCTCAAGTTCAAGGTTACGTGGGATCGATAGGCCGCCCCCCTCCGACACCCCCGCGCGTCTCCTACGTTCCTATTTCGGCAAGTGAAATGTATTTTTACTGACATTATTGAAGTGTCGTTTTTAAGTGAACTTTGGGTTGTTCACAGCTGGGAAAGTGCGCGTCACACAAGCACGAAGGTAGTGTCTCTACCGTGATTAAAATCGTGCATATATTTAGGTAACAGTGATAATAATAGTCCACCCTCATAATAAGAATGTCCAACTATATTGTCGCAATAGTTTCTCTTTGCGTTGCAACGCACTGTTGCAGCAAGTGTGTGTAGGCGACATTCACTGATATAATTTTAACTTGTAAGTAAAATAAGTGAACACTGTGCACTCAGTGTGTAATTTGTATACTGCATACCAATCTAAAGTATATGGCATCAAATTGATTGAGAAATACGGAAATTTACAAATAATTTATGTCTATAAATATTTTTAGAAATGCAACTTCTTTGAATTATAAAATAAACATCGTATTTGATTTTTTAGATCAGACCTTGTCTATATATTTAAAAAAATTCCTGATTTTAGTTCACTCACTTCCTGAAGTTAATACTTAACCGATTTTGATGATTCTTTTTTTATTTAAAAGATAATTTCCAGTTCTAAGTCACTGTGAAGCTAAATATTTGATTTACACTTTTATTTTAGTTTTATTCCGAGTTTTAAAAATGCATCAGTAGCCTATGCTACAACTAGGCTAAATAGGAAATACTGTAATTTGATTTTAAACAGCTGATAAACTAATTGAGTTTCAAATAAAGAAGTTGTTTACTTTAAACTTACTCAAATGTCAACAGATGATTTGATTTAGGTTATGTTATTGTTGGTGTGTTTTAGGTCTGATTTGTAATGTTTATTGTTGATTCAGTAATCAGCTGTAGGCCCTAGTCTCTAATATTTTCATTGACAGTTTATTTCAAATTTTAAATCAATTTTTAGGTTAGGTTTTTATTAAAGTGTAGACCTGAGCCTTGCTGACTATACAACGGGTTCCAACGGCACACAACGGGTTCCAACAGTGAGTTGGGGGGGTGGGGGGTTGGCGTGCGGAGCACGCAGGGGTCTCCCCTAGTTTTGTTTAAGGCTCTTCTTTACCTTGAAGAAAACTCCCGAGTGTATAGTAAGATTTCAATGTAAAAGGCCTGACTCAAGCCGCAAAATCGTTGAAACATGCATTCGTAATACCGTGTTTCGGATTCTATTTATAAATTAATAATCTGGGAAACTACTTTAAGTTATAAAGAAGGCTTTGTATTTTTTACGTGTTACCTTAAAATATGGAAATTATTGCTTAAAACTCCAAAAAATGCGTTAAAAATTATCGATTTTTACTCATTTAAACTGTTGATTAAAAGGAGTTGCCGACGATTTCTTTCAATTATGAGATATAAGACAACAGCACAAAGCCTTTAAGAACAATTTAAGATGTTTCACAACTTTTTAGGTTGAAAAATGGCGTCCGAAACACGGTAATACGAAGTGCATATTTTTGCTGTTTTACGCAAGGTATAGAAGACCCTTAAATACTTTACATCTATTAAATTCTCTTATATTATAATACTTTATACGCAATTACTCGCATGACAGTTCGCGTGTCGCTTTTGGGGGTTTCATATTAAATGATAAAATATAAATAATCATTAAACTATCCAACCGTTGCTTGAAGTATATTTTCTACAGTGACTAGTGTAATTGTGTTCTATTATTTCATGGACAGGAGTAATTTTAAAAAAATACAGGCTAGTAAAATAACCGCACAATTGCATGCATTCTTTTTGACTTCTTTCCTTAAAGGCCGGTTTTTACTACGCGTACAAGGCACGAACAAGGCTAGTAACGCACAGTTTCGCCTCCGTTTTCACTACGCGTTCAACCTTCGTCAAAGACGTCGTGCACATTCCCAAAGATGAATCGAAACGAAGAAGACGCCATTGCTTGTGGCGTTTACTTAGTCTTAGAAATACAACGTAAGAAGAAACGTGCAAAGAGATACTAGGTCCGCAATTTGTTTAGAGCCAGGTATGAGGAAGGAGAATTTAATACAATTTTCATATCTTATTTCCGTATGAGCTACCTACAATTCAAAGAGCTATCTTCTACAACCTAGACTACAGAAAAGGAACGCAACATTTAGAAATAGGGCGAAGGCCGCCTGTTTCTAGCATTTCTCTCGTTTTCACAAAACGTATAACCTGCGATCAGTTTCGTACAGGGACGTTTGAATAGCTCCCTTGACTGATGCAAATGACACTGTCCGAACCCTGTACATAACCTGCACCACAAGTGAGAACCTACATTTGGCTTTTCCATTGCTTCTTATGTACATCCATCGTTCATTGATTCGGTTCAAACGACACTGTCCGGTACCTGTACGTGCCTGTCTCGGTATTGAAAACCAGACTAGTCTTAATGCCAGTTAGATTAAATCCCCGTTTACACGCTACGATAAATTGTAACATTTAATCGTAACAATCGAATCGTTACAATTTATCGTAGAGTCTAAACAGGAGATTGTAGCGATTTATTGGAATTGGATTGGATGGTTGGTGCTGGCCTGCATCAATTTCTGCGAATCGTAACGATAAATTGGAACGTGTAAACAAGTAGCGGCCACTTATCTCTACGATTTGACTCAAGTTTGCATGGGCCGTTCGCCGGAAAGGTTGTCGCACTAGTTCGTTGATTCCGTTTTACGTGTTTTTTTTTACCTTGTGTTGTTTTTATTCAATTGATAGCATGGCAGCTCAAACTCCTCGAGAGTTCTTGAGTGAATTTATTGAACTATATCGGAGCTTTGCCTGCTTGTGGCTCATTAAGAGCAAAGAATACTCCAGGGAATAGAAAAGAGCTGGCGTACACAGCGCTCGTTCAAAAGTACAAGGAGTTTGATCCGTTGGCAGACAGAAACACGGTGGTTAAAAAAATTAATGCATTGCGTACGGTTTATGAGAAAGAACTATCAAAAGTTAAATATTCGTCAATGAAGATAGGACAAGAAATCGTTGCATGTAAAACAGTACTTACACTTTCGATTTATTGTAACGATAAATTGTATAAAGACAGAATACTATAAACGTCAAGAATTTACTTACGGTATTTAGTGTAGTAAGAATAACAAGTAAAGTAGCACTTGATTGAGAAATAGGGGTTTTTCGTGCGTGCATGATAGTTCCCACGCGAGGCGCAGCCGAGTTCGGGATTTTCATGCAAGCACGGAAAAACTTACCGGGTGAGTTACGGAAGATATTTTTCATTATACTACACCGAAAAAGTAACATATTTTTAATCAAAACATCTTTTTATAAAAAAATAATAATTAAAACTTGATTGATTTTTCTGATATATTTCCATTGACAAAATCGATCAGCTGTTTACATAAATCTGATATTTTTATTCTTATTTTTAAAATCAACTGATGCATCGTAAAATCTGCTGGAGCACCGTAACATTTACTGTGCAGTACAGTGAAAATTGGTTACGCCAATAGTAATATGTGTCTCAAGACCGTGATGAGACCTGACGAGACCGTTACTAACCCGAGTTTCGTCTCGCGCATCTTAAGTGTTTGGGCACTTACTACTCTTCCGCTTGGCGCGTTTGGTGTAAAGATAAACAATTTTAAGATTAAACCACCTACAAATAGTAAATACGGAATTCTACAAACACTGACCGACAAACGACCATTTTTGTTTTAAACGTCGATAGGTCAAACCTAAAGATCGATACGTTTACGATTACAAAACCTTTTAATGTATTTTCCAACTTACTGGAAAGCTTTCATATTAGTCTGAGATATCTTTTTGGTTTGCGTCCTGGCTTTCTTTTGTGGCATTTTTCTTCGAGAATGCAAAAAGGGCCGACGAGAGAAGATTTTCTATATCATTTAGTTGGAGAATCAACATTGTGAGAAAATATACTTGATAGACTAAAATTTCAACTAATACGTTTATTAAGTCGAACACGTTTCAACGACAAAGTCGCCATCTTCAGTGATGCACCGGCTACATTTATAGTTTGACTATTGTTTAGGGGTGGATTGTTTTTAGAAAACAATATTAAACACGACCAACATTTGCACGGTCATAAACTCATCCTAAAATCCAATAAGTGAGAATCCAATTACGCACACTTTAAATACAAATCCAATTATTAAGATTTGCTCGTTTGTCTACTTTGGAAAGGAAGCGTTGCGTCAATTTCACTGGCAACTGAATTTCACTTGTGTCAAGTTCGGCCGATATTGGATTGCATAACTTCTATTTCCAGTTCATTAATCATTTCAGTCTGAAGCATGTCTGAAATATAGCCTTGGCCTATTCCTTTCAGTTACAATTCGACTAATCGATAACGATACTGGACCGATTGGGAAAAGTTCCATTCGAATCACGGATCGAGAAGATCTGCCGATTACTTATCTTTACTTGTCAATAGACGTTTTCTATATCGCATCTTTGTATGAGGTTGAATGTACCTACTGATGGAAGACAATGTATGCTTGTTTTATACTTTGATATTCCGCATATGAAAAAATACAATGCAAAAAGCAAACGTTCTGTATTTTACTGCCTTATTGCAAAATTACATTATAATCTATTTGCCGGGATAAAACGATTTAATAGACAATATACAGGGTATTCCATAAGTAAACAGCCAAACTTCGGGGAATGGTTCTATGGGTCAAAATAAGAAAAAAAAGTGCATATAAACACAGACCCGAAAACCCTTCGTTTTCTAGTTATCCGCCATTTTGTATTTTTACAAAATAATTCTTATCCAGAGAACGGTTTCACTGATTGAGTTCAAATTTGACATGAAGTTTAACCTAACAATGATCTATTTTAAGAAAAACAATTGATTATATCCAATCATGCGTTTCAAAATGGTGGCTGTTTCAAAATTTCAAACCTGAATTACCCACAAACCGTACATTTTAACAAAAAATGTCAGAACACCCTTTTCGTAGAACTTCCAATAATTCCCTATTAGATGGTGTAACTGTCAAAACAACGGATGAAGGATAACAGTTAAGTTGTGTCTAATAATTGGTTTGTGCAACCCGGCAATCCTATACCAACACAGTAAACACAACAATATGGTGTGTAAGGAGCCTACGCTGTTATTATCCATAACTTAACTATTACCCTTCATCCGATTGTTTTGTCAGTTACACCATCCGATAGGGAAATAATAAACGGGCTACAAAAAACGGTGCCTTGACATTTTTTGTTAAAATGTACGGTTTGTGGGTAATTCAGGTTTGAAATAGCCGCCATTTTGAAACACATGGTTGGATATATCGCTTATTTTTCTTAAATAGATCATTGTTAGGTTAAACTTTACGTCAAGTTTGAACTCAATAGGTTTAACCGTTCTCTGGATATAAATTATTTTGTTAAAACTCAAACAAGAAATAATAAGCAACGTGGCCTGGTAACAATCAACAATATAATCGGCTGTTTTGCCAACCACACCTGCTTTAAATCCAGTACTGGTTATTTAGCACCTATTAGAGAGGGGATTGACGTCCCTCGAGTAATCTAGTCAATACATATTATTTTATAACATTTACGCACACATTACTTACATAAAATGTTCAGTATTTTATTCTAATAATAAAATTATTATCGCTAATACAAATTTTCTAAAAGATTAAACTGGATAATTTGTTAATTAAAATTACAGTAAAACCTCGATTATGTGACCGTTAAGTGCTAACACATACATAAATAAAACTATTAACGCAGCCCCAAAACGTGTTCTGGGGACCATGATCGGTTCTCATTGACCACTCCCGGACCTTAGGTCTCACCATTAGAGCCACTGCAATAGCTCATCTTTCCTTTGGAAATTCTCTAATAAATAGCCTCGAAAACACTTTAGAACCAACTAAAGGATTTTTATGATCAAACATTGATCATAATCTATGGGTATTAAAACTTTATATAAACGTGCGTTAGATTAAAATGTTAAAAAAGTAAATAAACATGGGTTTCTGAAAACACTTTTTGAAAGGCACATCGCCGTAATGAACGGTTCTTCAATTAACACATTTAAAATGGACTCACTTTTTAAATAGGAATTTTTCAACAGGTATTTTAAAAAATGGGAAATTTAATGAACAGAGTAGGTTTAATAATGCATTGTCTAAATTATTGTGTGGTTTGTTTTAAATTAAAAGATAAAATAGTAGGCCTGCAACATTCGTAAATGAATTTAATACTAAACAATTTCCTCCAAACTTCACCAACTGCAGACAAAATGCGGTGTCAGTGACCGAACCTTTCTGCGGAGATAGAAAGAGAAAGAAGCTCCCCCCCCCCTTCCCCGCTGTGAATATTTTTTGCCTGTATAATAGTTGGCTAGTTTTTAGGTCGCACGTGGAGCTCCAAGATGGCGGCCGCGTGTCTGTTCGCCAAGGACGGTTTGGCAACGTCGACGTTTGAGTTCAATTTGTCTGGGCGATCGTCCCATGGGATAACCGCACCTGTACCCTGACAGTAAAGTACCCCGGGGAATAGCGGAGTATGGACATTCTGAGTAGGGAATATCGGTGGAGTGTTCCGTGGACGGGGTTCGATCGATAAATGTTATGCTAACTGCTTTAAAAAAAAACTAAACTCACAACTTAAAACTACAGACCTGTTTTTCAAGATTAAAATTACGTGGTAAAAGAAATTTTGTTAAAAAGAAATAACTTTAAAAAGATTGCTTTTCAAGTGTTATGATAAAAGTTAATAAAAGTTGAAGAATTTTAAGTACGTAGGGTTGCATATATCTACCTTAGCAATAATTTAATTCCTTTCTTGATAAGTTGTCTTTCGGAATGTAATAATAATAATATGCATTTCTTCACAATCAAAATTCAATATAACAGATATACCAATGAATACAGTATTTATTGGATATACTGCGTTTGTTATACTGCGTCTTTAAACTATGGTTAAATTTATCCTTTTTGTTACAAATTGGACGGTTCTGTTAATTATAATATTTGCGTAGGCTGTACAATAATATCCGAATTTTTGTTTAAACTGGACGATCATTTAATTGAATAAAACAATAATTCCATCACGCAGCTGAACTGATGACGTAACTTTAGCGCATTTCCGAAATTAAGTTTATAGGCCTATGTTTTAGGGTTTCAACCAACAATTTTTGAAATGTAGGTTTAATCACGACGGTGATGAAAGCTGCAAAATGGTTCGCACGCCATTCCGCATATTGGGAGTATCTTCAATACACAAAGCATTGCGTGCTTCGCACGCCAACCCCCTTATTGGAAGCATCTTCAATACACAATGCATTGCGTGCTTCGCACGCCAACCCCACGATAGAGTCCACCACATGGCTTTGAACCGGGTACTTCTATGGTATTTTACGTTTTGATCGATGTTGGGGGGAACCAAGCGAGCTATAAGGTCGCGTAAAAACAAAATGTGCCGAATAACATCCTACATTTATTTTTATAGAAAAAACTGAAAAACAAATTCATTCTCGTAGGGAAAATCTAAAAAAATAGTCACTTCCTGTCAAAAAATGTGCTTCCGATTGTTAAATTTTGTTGGCTAACGAACCCGTCCGAGCGACGTAGACAACCCACATGTGTAAAAAATTTGAACAAAATCGGACTTTAAATGCGACCGCTAGAGTGCGAACGCATATATATAAATATATGTGATTTTTAATGACACCCTAAAACGTGTTCTGGGGATCATGATCGGTGCTCATTTGCTACTACCGACCTTGGATCTTACCATAAGGGTCACACTGCAATAGCTCATTTTTCCTATGGAAATTCTCTAATAATGTCTACTAATCATAAACCTATTCTTTATAAACAATTTAAAATTTATTAAATTTGGTATAATTAGTGTGAGAATGAACCAATAAGGAAGCTGAATTGTAAAAAGAATATTTGTATTGCTATCAAGGTTTATCGATTTCAACCATAAAAGGACAAGTTTCAGATCCCACAACCAAGTTTTAGCCGAGCAGTAAATGAACCGGCCGTACCACCCTTACTTTACTTTCCAATGGAACGGTATTTACTAATGGAAGCCTAAGTACGCCTATGAAAACCCATCGTTGCACGAAAGCAATTTGGCAACAATGCGTTTCACAGCCGATGCACACGTCTCTGCCCAGACTCGAACCTTTCAATATCGATTATGCTTAACTCGACGCGATGTTGTCAGATTGAGCTATTTGGCGTAACTTATATCGAGCAGAGGTCGCGCGGTAAAAGATTGCGGTAGTTAAAAATACGTTTATTTACTCGAGGAAACAAATATAACTAATGATTTTCCATTTGTTTTATGCGATAAATTTCACTGTTAAGAGAAAATTGCGATAAGTGTTACTTTGTGTGTTTTTGTGAGAACTGTTGGTAAAAAAGTGAATTTTAGAGAAACAATATCATTAACTCAAATTGTATTTGAAACTTCGCTCTTAGGCCAGTCGGTAGGGGTAATTTTAGACCAAAAGTTCCAGTAATTTACAATACGGCTGATTTTTTTTTATAAGTACATTAAAGTATGTAGATTAACATAAAAAAAAGTTTACCAGTCTATCGATTTCCCAAAGTCGAAAAAAAAACGATTATAATTTTTTTTTTTCGATTATCCTTAATATTTTGAGCTGGGATGAAGATAGAGAAAAATAAAATAGAGACTCTTTTTATATTGTGATTTGGGCTACTATATTATAAAGTACAATACAGTGATCGCAAAAAAATTGATGTTGAGATTTTTGTGGAAATATCCGTTTTGGACCCCCTGAGTCCAAAGAAGTGGTTTTTACAAAATGTCTGTCTGTATGTATACAAAGCTAGAGCGAAAACTATTCGATCAATTTCGAACAAATTTGCACCAGACATGTCAAGTAGGCCTGTATAGATGCACGAAAAAAGGGTTTGAAAATTTTTGAAAAAACCCCCTTTTTGGCAAAAGAACCCCAAAAATCAGTTTTATTTTTTTATACAAAATCGGCTTTAACGATTTTGATAAAATTTGGCTTATTTGTATCCTTTAATGTACCCTACCATATGCAAAAACCACATCTTTCCAAAAATTCTGGTTTAGCTAATAATAATAACAGATTTTTGGGGAATTTTTGGCCAAAAAGGGGGTTGTTTTTCAAAACATTTCAAAACCTTTTTTCTTGCATCTATACAGGTCTAATTGACATGTTTGGTGCAAATATGTTCGAAATCGATCGAATAGTTATCTCTTTAGCTAATAATAATAATATCTATTAGTTACTCTCCTACTTTAATGTATCCCCTCTCCTATTTCAATACAATTATGAAGTCACAGTGAATCTGTTTAATAATTTAAATATGTCTGTGAGAAAGTATGTGCCAGTTTCTGGTACCGTTTATTTTATACCAAATGGAAAAAGTCTGCTCGTCTTTAAAAGCTGACTTATAAGTAAACAATTTCCTAACAATAAACGTTAACCGAGAGTCGAAAAACAAACTAAATTACTCAATTTCAAAACCCTCGGGTCAGTGGTAGTTACAAAAACAACCGAAAACAGTTCCACGGCACGCATAACTCGTGACGATTGCCTGGAACAATAGAGATTTGCGGAAACAATGGGCAAGACAAGCTTAGCCGCCGACGTGAGGTGCGTGGCAAAACCTCTCGACAAAGGGACCCCGCCTTATCTTTGTCACGTTATGTCGCAGGCCTAGTACTTTAGAAAGTTGCGACGGGACTGTTTTACTGCAGGAGGCAGAGTTATGTTTACTTTTAGGTGTTTTGTTTAAACGTATAGTCAAAAATCGTATGTGTGTGCTTAAAACACATTTCATAACAATAAGACAAGTTTTCACACACACATACGTTTATTAATCGACGCGTTTCAACGAGTCGTCATCCTTAGTGACACATGAGCTACTAAAAATGATGTAAGTAGCTCATGTATAAAATATTTTGAGTAGGCCTACGTTTGCCAAATATACACTGCCAAAAGGACTGTTTCCAAATTACTAAACTAAATTATGTGTACGTTTTTATTGAGTACATAACTCAAATGTTTGCACATATGTAGTTTTATAAGCGGCTTTGTACTGACCGAATGACTGGTTCACGTAGAATCAACGTAGAGCAAAAAACTACTGTACCTAAGATACAATTTAAAAGTAAGTTCTTATGAGGGTCGTAACGCACACTAAAAGAAAGGATTCCCCAATATTTTCATTTTAAACCATAAAAATAGTGAAAATTCAGAGGTTCACTCCCAGCCTTAAACAGCTGTTCGGATCAAAAGCTTAGCAAAATATGTTTGTTTACATTCATTACCGTAGCAACCAACTTAGCAAATTCAGAATCAGTTTATTATTATTCACAGCCAACAACTTTTCTAGGTTAGATCAACAATTAAAAGCAAACACAATCATATGCTCCCTGTATTATGATTCAACTAGGGGAAACCCCTGCGTGCTCCTCAGGCCAACCCCGTTGGAACCCTATATATACATAATCGTGTTATGTTTTCTTTATAATAAAAGTGTAGGTTTAATAATAACCCCAAAGCTAAGATGGTAAATAATGTCAACTGTTCGAATCAAATTATTTCGTATATTTTATAACAGCAGTTATAATAAAGGTTAAAAGAACCAGCAAGGCTCGGGTAGCCTATACACTAAACACCCTAACCTAAAAAATTTAGAAACACAAATAATTGCTTCAAAGTTTGAAATCAGCCGTTAAAGGAAATATCAGAGCAAACAGATGTTTTATCTGTTATTTTATTCCATTGGTCGCTTTAGTTGGTAATGAGTGTAAATACATTCAAGAAATATGTGTCGGTTCATCAGTCTAGGCCTAGCCTAAAAAATTTTTCCGACTAAATTTACAAATATTGAAGTAAAAATGTTTTTATCAAAATAATTTAGCGTATGTTACTCAGGGAAACTGTAGTAAAACTATTTCTTCAATCGGTTCAGTAGTTCCAGAGATTACCCCGTACATACAAACAAATAAAAAACAAATTTTACCTCTTTACAATATTAGTATAGATAATTTATTTTGAACCTATGTTGTTACATATTATAAATAAAACAGCTAAACGTAACATAACTTTAAGTTAGGCTTACAATGAACCAAAACATGTTTATATGCAACAAATTTGGCAAATTTAGAATCAGGTAATTTTTCATCACAACTAACCGTTTTTTTTTTTTAAATTAGGTTAAAGCAATCAAAAGTCTTACTGTATTATAAGTGCAACGTCTGGTGTTACATAGTAGGCTATATTGTTTTTTTTTATTAATATCAAAATTTGTTGAAATGTTGATTATTATTTAAATAAAGGTGAAATTACAACGCTATACGTTAAACTATACGTTAAATTATTCAGATACAATTGTGGAAACATTAGTTACAATTTAAAAAAGCTTTCGAGTGTCTCGCATAAATCAACCTGGATATACACCGACGCGCTACTTACAACCGTAATGCCTAGCGATCAGAAATACCACGGATCCTGCTTCCAACACATACCACCTAATCAAGCCTTTCTTGACACATAGGCGATGCGCATTCTTCGGTCGAGCGATCCGTCATACAAATGTCTCGAAACAAACGACCCGAGATACGACTGCTTACGAGATAATCTAGGTAGGAAAGGTGTTCGTGAAGAATCTGGATTCTTCGATGCGAAGAGAGCCATTTCCTGGTACACGTTACCCGTGTATTGTCCGCAGCAGGTAATTATGGTTATCCCTATCGCGCATGTCCGTACGACATGACGTTTCCGAGAAATTAAATTCCGCGCTGTACTTTCCTTCAGTTCTGCGAAATAAAACTTTGTCGTCTCTGAACCTTTAACGTAACAAACACGATTTGGAGGATTCTTATAAAATCGGACGTACAAATTATATAGTACGTAAATTTGGTTAGACATTAATTGCAGAGTATTTTCTAAAAAAAAGAAACCGTATCTGTTATTCGAAAAACGTGTGACTGGTACAAATTGCTGTATATGTATTTTTATAAGTTTGAATTACAATGTAACATTATTCGTTGTACTGTATGTAATAAGGGGCTACGTACAAACTGCCCCACTTTTTTTGGGTCATTTCTAATATACAAACTGCCCTACAAGGTCCAGGTATAAAAACAAGGTACAGGCCGGGGTGTCGGCGACATACAAACTGCCCTACTTTTCTACCTGACACAGGTACGGGATATTTCCCTCCGAATTCCCTCATATCAATAAATAAATAGTTTAAATTAGATAATAATTAGTAGACCCACTTTGTTTGCATACATTGTTTAGACATACAAAATAATACAGATAATTTATG
>JAGFPH010000642.1:257140-272243 GCA_018207615.1 Philaenus spumarius
CATAAATTATCTGTATTATTTTGTATGTCTAAACAATGTATGCAAACGAAGTGGGTCTACTAGTTATTATCTAATATAAACTATTTATTGGTATGAGGGAATTCGGAGGGAAATATCCCGTACCTGTGTCAGGTAGAAAAGTAGGGCAGTTTGTATGTCGCCGACATCCCGGCCTGTACCTTGTTTTTATACCTGGACCTTGTAGGGCAGTTTGTATATTAGAAATGACCCAACAAAAGTGGGGCCGTAATAAGGTAGATGGGAAGCAAAGTGGCTCGCGACGCTTATCTACTGTGCGTCCGAACTGTAGTTCGCAATAAGGGAAAGGCGCTATGCTAATGCATTTCATATGAAGTTTTCGTACTACTACCAAAACGTAAAATACCATAAAATTACCCAGTTCAAAGCCATTTGGTGTAATGCATTGTGTATTGAAGATACTCAAAATACGGGGGTTGACGTGCGAAGCACGCAATTCTTTGTGTATTGAAAATACTCCCAATATGCGGAATGGCGTGCGAAGCACGCAATGCATTGTGTATTGAAAATACTCCTAATATGCGGAATGGCGTGCGAAACACTCAATGCTTTGTGTAATTAAAATACCCCCAACATGCGGGATGGCGTGCGAAGCACGCAATGCTTTGCGTATTGAAAATACTCCCAACATTCGGAATAGCGTGCGAACCATAGACCTATTTCCCAAATAGTTGGCTGAAACCCTAAAACATGTATGTAGGCCTATAAACTTAATTTTGGAAATTTGCTCAACTCAAGACAGAGGTTCAGCTGCGTGGTAAAACTCTGAAGTTATATTCTAAAGTAAAGAGAGAGGCACGTTAAAGACATAAGGTTGAGACGGCGATGTTCGTATAGAATAAAAATAATATATTACTACGTTTAAGCTGGGTTAAAAAGAGCAATAAGACGAGTATGTAAAAAAAATTGATATCATAATCTAGCTTGTGTGTGAAGTAACTCATTGATATTTACCGTACCACATATGTTTAAAACAATGAAATTTTTCCTAGACATTGAAAGCGTTGCCCTATTCAAACATGAACCAAAGCGTGCGCCTTAACGCTTCTTAAATTTCAGTCTGCTAGCCAAGGCGGTTATGCTCAGTGAATTACGTTGGGCGCACTGAAGGTTAAAGTCTGTGTTCTCGCTAGCCAGACTGTCTCTCGACAATTTAATTGTAATGATTGTATTACATTTTGTGAAAAGTCTAATGTGCATAACGAGAATCGCAGCCAGATACTGTAGTTGTTTTGCAGTGAGTAGCGGAAAAGTCGCATTAATTTGATTCCTTGTGATATAAACGTAAAATTAAGTATAAAAAATTGCTCCTAGAATAGCTAGTTAAGCCTGCGCACATGTTCAGTAATGAACCTAGTTATAAGATTCTCTTGTAATAACAAACAACTTAAATCATATCGGTTTAGATCAAATACGTGGGAGCACATGAGCCTTAATAATAGATTCCAGAAGAAGGGTAAAACAGCCTTTATTTTTTGTAGGGCGAAGTTATTACTCTTTAGTCCTCTTTACCACCTACTATATTAGGACCTTAAAATGACAATATGTACATAAACGTAATGGATAAGGATGTAAATATTCCAGTATCAAACAACAGTACACCGGGAGTGGCGACGCGTCACCGCCCCGCGCTCATTTAAAAACGATTTCTTAATGATGTAATCATTTTATCACAAATCGGTGAATTGAAAAGTTTAGATCAATTCATTGGCTACAACTTTCCCACTGGAAGTTTGTTTATAACCCAAAAATAAAAAAAATCCTCGCTTAGTAACTTTTTCATGTCAGTCAGCGATAATTCTCAAATATTTTTCAATTATTAAAATTCGAAATACCTGTTAAAATAAAAGTTTTTTATACTATTAGAATCCGTACTTTATATAGGCTAGATTAAGAACATCTAAGTTTTATTTTACTGAAGCTTTTCCATCGAGTTACAACAGCGAGTTAACGACAGCGCGCACATTACTGAAATATTACCAGCTGGTGTGTGCCAGCATGGTGACGTCATAGGCGATCGATACTGGGTCACCGTAAATGATCAAAATGGTATAGCCCTTGTTATAGAGCCCTGATACGGACACAGTAAAGGATTTAAGAGAGAGATAGAGAGAACTGCAACTAGCGCTGCGCATTGGCAACGCACATGAACTATAGGATATCGTGGGGCTGACGTGGAAACTGTCGACAAGTTGTAAAGCCTGACTAAAAAAACATAGGTCTTTGCTAAAGTTTGATGACTCTAGTTACTGTCAGCTCTTGACAATAACCTTTCCATTAGAAGGGTCGGCCCACGTTATCAAGTTATAATATATTTGTTGAGTCATCGTCCATACCTGTTGTAAAGCGGCATGGATTCAATGGTACTTGCTGAAAATACTTTGTCAAGCTACCTGTAGTCCGACTGGCATAAATTAACCGACAAACATCGACTAAAAAACCGAATTAAGGATATCTAAGCCGAATGTTAATCATAACGCGTCTAGGCCTAGTGGCATACCAGATGCAACACGAATTATCCTTCAAACTCCAAATTAACTTTCATAAATTACGTTTATGGCCGACACAACACGATAGGGTAAATTTATCAAGCCCGAATCTCTAAAACAAACAAACGGCTTAAATTTATCTCTCGCTTAATCTGTTAAATAAACAAGCAGACACATAAAGATAGCGAATATACGAGAGGAATTCTTGTATAGCTGATTGTGTATAACTATAAACTAACTACTGTTTCTGATTTAATAAAAGCTTTAGATTTAATTGAGTAGAATTTATATTAAAGTATTATGGCGTCAGTCGGTCGCCAAGGTCAAGAAGTCTAGACATGCGCGTTGCTGTTTTCGCGTCGTCAAGTATCATGTTTGATAATTATTTACATTCGTATATTTTATCAAGGGGGGTAATTCTTTTACAGTTCGAGGGTTTTAATTTCCCTAATAATTGAATTTCATCCGTGGCGCTGTTCCATGTACGACACGTTTATTCAATCTTCTTAACGATCTCGGGCAGTTTTAAAATTTCTAAAGTGTTGGTTCTACATTTGGGTTACTTTAATTAATCTAACCAAACCTAACCTTTATTTAATGCAACCAAATTTACAACCTATCCTAACTTATACCATATATCATGAATAATAAAATAGATCATGCATGCATACGGCGGCAGTGTAGCGAAAAAAAGGTTGTCGGGTAAATATTGCATGATCGCGCCGCGGGGTAGCGCTAGGGAGAAATCATTCAAGGCATTGGTGCTACACACCGCTTTCGTCGTTTCCCCCATAGATCGCGCCACTATCGTCGAATTTCCAGCGGATTGAAATAATGCATTGGATCGGAGTTCTATTAGGTTATCCAAATACAATGCTTATACTTAACTTGAATAGAACTGAACCTTTAATAATCTATATCCTAAATTCCAACCTAACCAAACCAAACAATCGACCATTCTAACCTTAAACTGAACTTACAACAAAATCTAACCTATCGTACAACCGACCATAAACAAACAGGCTTAACGTAAATTTGTATCTAAACTCTGATGAATAACTTGATCCAATGTAACCTAAAATTATTTATAAAATCAAATGTAACCTAACCGGTAACTTAATCTAAAACCTGATCTTACTTAACCTTAAACCTTATTTGAAACGTGACAAAACCTACCTTTAAAACTTGATCTTACCTTACCTAAAATTAAATCTAAAGCTTAATTTAACCTAATACAGTAGTAAAGCCAATATCACTTGACCGTCATAACATAAAAGTAACGTTTATCTAAATCCTGATCCAACCTAACCGAAAATGTAATCTAAAATTTCATCTGACCTAACTTTTCCCGCACGTAAGGGATTGTCATATTAATCTAAACCTGATCTAACTTAACCGTAATCCTTATCTGAAACTTCAACCTAACTGTAAACTTGATGTAAACCCTAATAGTAAACTAGATCTAAATCTTTACATCACTTGACCGTCAATACATGTAAAACCTGATATAACATAACAGTAGCGTTAAATCTAATAAATATAGTTTAAAAAAACTAAAAAACACGCTTTTAGAGCATATCAAACTAAAAAGTTAAAAATAATTTTTCAAATAAGCTTAAAACAATAATAAACGATAAATACTAGCATTATTGTAAAAAAAGCGTTGGGCGCTCGATGTACGAGAAATATGGACAAAGCGAACCACGCTTTTTTTACAATAATGCTAGTATTTATCGTTTATTATTGTTTTAAGCTTATTTGAACAATTATTTTTAACTTTTTAGTTTGATATGCTCTAAAAGCGTGTTTTTTAGTTTTTTTAAACTATATTTATTTTTCACTTTTTAGTTCGATGTATTATAAAAGCGTGTTTTTTAGTTTTTTTAAACTATATTTATTTTTTAATTTTTAGTTCGATTAATTATTGAAAAAAAAATATTTGGCCGTGGACGGGATTAGAACCCACGATCGGTGAGTCTGGGGACTGACGTCAGCGACAACCCGCGCCTTAGACCGCTCGGCCAACGAACGAACTTGCGTAAGAGAGATATACTAACAGTAATAAGCCACTGGCTTTTAGTCCAAAGGAGAGTTACTTACAAACAAACATACAAACATACAAGTGAAGCTAATAAAAGCGTGTTAAAAACTGATTTAACCTAACCGGAAGCGTAATCTAAACCCTGATCCAACCTGACAGTAAATTCAATCTAAAATTACACCTAACTCTAACTTTTGCCGATAATCCCAGCACGTAAGGGAATATCACGTTACTAGTTTATTCTCATCTTTGGGCCCGTTCCTTTGAATACATCTGGCTTTTTGACATCGGGTGCATTCGGCCGCACTCAACGGAAGGTATCAGTGCGGCCGAATGTAACATCGGTAGATGACGCCACTTCCCATATCAGACGCCATTTTTTCCACCGCAATTAATTAGCGATACATCATCTACCACGACGGTAGAAATCATGGCGGCGCAAAAACCATAACTTAGGAATTTGATAGTTCAGTTACCGCTATAATCTACCAGTGCATTCGGCCGTACAGTTGCTGGTAGGATCCACCACTCTGACGTCATCTACCTACCGGTGGCTCTAACCAGTGCGGCCGAATGCAGTCATTTAGAAATAACGGATTAAGAATATCAGTCAGAACATAAATCTTACGAGTTAGTTGTCGATTTAAACTGTTTTTAGGGGATCAAATATTGTAGTAAGGAATTAACTATTCATTCTTTGACGGAATTAGGATGGATATAATCCCATTACTTTAAATGAGCAATTCTTGTATCTATCTTTGTATCTGTCGCGGCTCTAACGATTTTGATGAAAATTTGCATACAGGGGTTATTTGACGTCAGGAATTGAATGCGCCTAGGTCTTATGTCTTCAAAAACGCGCATAAAGTCTGAAAAATGCGCATAACATTTAAAATCTGAACTTCTTTTTATACCACCTTTCAAGTCACTTAGAAGGCGAATAGGTACAGGTTCTTTTTATACCTCCTTCAAAGTCACTAAATATTCGAATAGATACATTATAGATGCAATCCAGATGTTAAAAATACTGAACGATGCTCGGTCACCCAGGTGCAAACGAGCCAAAGATTAGCGAGAGCCGTAGGCCGAAGCGGGGTTGGGACGCGAAGCGTCCAGGGGCGGAGCCCCTAGTTGTTATTTAAATAACGACCGGTGTGGCTTCTATAAACTGAAGTTTTTAGGACATCCCTAATAAACACACACCTAAAAAGGCTAGTTTCCTTAGGTGAAATTCTACGTAAAACCAAAAGTTCTTCAATTTATAACTCCGACAAGTATAGCGTCCACATATCTGAGCCTTACTTGCTGTTTGATTACGGTGAATCATTGATATTCCTCCACAACCGTCATCCTAAAGATATATTCTACTGTTAATTTAGTTTAAGGAGCAACCTAATCTAACCTTGAACGTAATCTCAACCCACTACTTCCATTACCTACACAATAACTTCTTCGAGTACCCTGTAAACAAAAAACCTAATCATATCAAACGGATATTTAACTGACGTATATATAATTAAGTTTATTATAGCGAACGTTGATAAGACTTGGGCAAACACACTGGGTAATAAGTACAGAGGCAGTGGATTGGCTGATTGATGGGTATGGGATTATCTGCAGCACTCGAATAAGTAATAACGTCTGGCGTGACTTTATCTGTAATTTGGCGTTAATAAACAGCTAATAAAGATGAACATACCAATACAATGAGCCGGAGCATATCTTTCACAACCTCTTACCTGAAACAGAGAAACGCAATTATATATATGAAGAAACGTTTATTTAGTGAAACATGTTAAATAAACGGTACTAGGAACTGGCACATACTTTCTCACAAACATATTTAAATTATTAAACAGATTCACAGTGACTTCATAATTGTAGGTGGGGTAGGAGAGGTGATATTAAAGTAGGAGATTAACTAATAAATAAATATTATTATTATCTAGAGAGAAAATAGTTAGATCGATTTCGAACAAATTTGCACAAAACATGTCAATTAGGCCTATATAGATGCACGAAAAAGAGTTTTGAAAATTTTCGAAAAATAAACCCTTTTTTGCCCAAAAAACACAAAAATTATTATTATTAGCTAAACAAGAATTTTTAGAAAGATACGGTTTTCTGTATATGGTAGGGTACATTAAGGGCTACAAATAAGCCAAATTTGATCAAAATCGTTGGATGCCGTTTTTTATAAAAAAAATAACTGATTTTTTGGGGGTTTTTGGCCAAAAAGGGGTTTATTTTTCGAAAATTTTCAAAACCCTTTTTCGAGCATCTATATAGGCCTAATTGACATGTTTGATGTAAATTTGTTCGAAATCGATCGAATAGTTTTATAATAACAATAATAATATAGTATGGATGTGTATTACATGCATCTAATATTTTCCACGGTATGTACTACTTTTGCAATTCTAAATAACCACCTCCTATGCTACTCTTGGCAAGGTATAAAGTTTCAACTGGGAAAAAATATGTGGCAGTTATGTGGTACCGTTTATCCTATACTCTAATACGAGCAATGTCTGTTTGTTTGTTTGTTTGTTGGTTTGTTTGTGTGTTTGTACGAGCAATCTCGAGATCCAGCGGAAGGATTTTGCTGAAACTTTGGGATTAGAGGCTTTTGGGACTAAAAAATCGATTGGTAAAAACCACTACCTCAGGAAAACTCGTATTTTTCTGAAAAACTCATTTGAAAATTGAAAATTTTTAACATTGGGGTTATGTAATTTAAAATCAATAGGATACATATGACAAACATCAGCTGTTTCCTATAATATTTCCATCAGCTGTCTCCTATAAATTTTTTTTTTTTGTATTAAAGGTTAGAATTGTTTTAAGCTTGAAATCAGCTGACCCGTGCTAATATTTCGCGAGTTATGAGTAGGCCTACAAAACAGTACTTACCTGATTTGTATTTACATACATTTTCCTATAAAAAAAAACACAATTAACAAAAATACCGAGTAATGCTCGGTCGCCCAGGTACTTAGAATTAGTTAGTAATAAACAAACAGTTATACTGTAAGGAATAGAATACAACTAGTCTTAAATCGGCCTCCAGAGAGCACGGTTTCGAATTTGACGACCCCACTTAAGCCTTACCTAACTTAATTATCGGAACCCTAACAGCCTCTATACACAGCATTGTAACAAAGTTACACGGCAGTGGAGGAACCGATTTGGATAACAATTACAATAATGGATCTAATGCATTCCCAAAGTGGAGAGAGAAGGTTTCAGAATGTTAAATTGTCGCAATCATTTTAGTTGATGTGGTGAAATTAACGTGGTAGAGGGCGTACCCTCGGATTAACTTGAGGAAACAATTCTACTGTTCAAAGGGAAGTGGAATTTGAATTGCAAGTCGAGTCGCTCAGAAGTCTCTGAAAGATATTCAAGTAATTAGGAAGATAAAGCCGTGTTGTATTTCAAAACGCCAACAAAATGTAAAACTCATCCTCTGTTATAATTTTTAATGAATTCATTCCGGACGTTTTAGGAGCAGAAACGTTGTTTGTGTGAAAACCGGAACAGACGAACATTAGCAGAGTTTTTTTTTTCTAAGACACGTACCTCTAAAATGGTAGCCTACATCAAAGAAGCGTTGTACAGAATAAAACAACATTTTTGCCTAGTAGGATTATGACATTATTTCTGTGCGCTTCATTTTAACCTTAGGTTCAAAATAACACCATAAAAATGTGTTTCTCCAACGGAAAATTCCACTTATACAGTAACGCTAATAAAAATAATGTTACTTTCACAATTAACGATTTAATTGCAAACATCAAAATCTCGAGTAACTAAAATACCAAGTTAGACTAACGTTATTTACTTAAGGGGGCGCTTACCCTGCCGCCATATTGAATCTGATTCCCATAAGAGCAATGCTACAGAATAAGTAATTTTTTTCCGTTAATTCGTGGAATAAATTTAAAATTTTGGTTTCATTTTGAAGTACTATCATATGCGGATGTTGATTGCCGAATACATTTTCAAAACCCGTGTTATTGTTTTCATAAACGTATGATATAAATAGTAAAAAATAGTAAACTTTATTAATTTTTTACTCAGTTGCAAAAAGAGATATTGCAAAAAACCTTAGCAATCAACACCCACAATCTATTTTACTTTAAGAAAAAAAATACAGCTTTCGTTTTTTGCCAAAAACAACACAAAAATATGCTTAATAGTGAAGGTATGTTTTGGTTATTTAACATTGAAATTGGTACCCAACTTCGCCGTTTTGAATGTAGAGAGCCGAGCCTTAAACCTGTAAATTGCTTGCTGAAGATGTCTTAGTGTTATCATAGAGTAATTACCAGAAATCGGACGCCACTACCTTTCTTTAAAATTATTACATTTCTCCTTAATAATTTGCGTAAAACAGCGATAACATAGGTCTACACTTCGTATCAACGTGTCTCGGGCTCCATTTTCAACTTAAAAAGTTGTGAAACCTCTTACATAAGTTGCTTCTGTCGTATACCTCATAATTGAAATAAATCGAGGTCAACTCTTTGAGATAAATGGTTTAAGTAAAAATTTATAATTTTTAATGCATTTTTTGGGAATTTAAAAAAATAATTTCCATACTTTATGGTAACACGTACAAAATATAAAGCCTTTTAAATAATTTAAAGTTATTTCTCGGATTATTCGTTTATAAATAGAATCCGAAACACGACATACGTTTCATAGGCGCCCATACCTATGGGCAGAGGGGGCCGCACCCCCCCCCCTCCAGCTCCCAGTTGACGTGCGAACCACTCAATGCACTTTGTATTGAAAATACTCCCAATAAGGGGGTTAGCGTGCGAAGCACGCTACGCACTGTGCGTCGGCCGCTTCTTATAGTGTTCAGTGTCAAGCTCACATGTGCGTCCTTAGCAGTGAACGTGTTACGCCCTATACCCCGGATGTTAGCCCCCCCCCCCCCCCAGGAAGTTATCATGGGCGCCCATGATAAGTATACATGTTTCAACGATCTCGCGTCTTGCGATTCACACCGGCGCTACTAGCCACCCTACAAAATTCGTCTCGTGCACTCGTGTATTGGAAGGTGCTCATAGAGAGTAAATGATTAACAGACGCTTAGACTTATTTGTTCAGTCCAGCATTATCGTCACTGACTGTACTAGGACAAACTTTATCAAAATCAAACTGTGCACTCGTAGTTTCCCCTAAGGGTGAAGAACTGCTTTAAGGTACGTACTTAATTTGAACCTGACTCTATATAAGATTCGAAGAAAACATTCTTTCGATTTCTGAGAAAATTAGGCCCGACGTCCTTCATTTTCGGTTTTGCGGCGGAAGAAACTCGGTTGACTTCTTAATATAAAAATAAATTTGGTTTCCCGTACACTCTCTTGAAAGGACGTCCCTTATCGTACCTATTGTAGTATTGTAAAAAATTGGATATATCCACATATTGGTGAAGGACCAAATGTTAAATTTCATAAATGTAGTTCGATCCGTTTATGAATTATTGCGTTCAAATACTTACAGTCACACGCATGGACATATTTTCAAAAAACGTGTTCCAGCATTTAGTGAAGCATACATGGATTATTACATTTTCTATGTAGGCCTATACTCTGAATAAGAAAGTAAAGGTTCCCGGTGTTTTTAATAAATAGTAACGCCCAGCGAATCGTTGTGCTGAATTTCAAAGTGGAAGTTAAAATACGCGTCAATGCGTGACCACGTCATAATACGAAATACAAATTACAAAAGATTTGTCCCGCACGACAGTCCGTGCGATTTTGTGACTCCAACAGGTCCAGTTATGCAGTTACCCAACCGATATTTCACGTTCCTCCGTTCCTTTTGACGAACTGATCCGTTGATGGAGGGCTTTAGGGTCGGTTGACATTAACCCGTTTACCACCCTCTCCTCTTCACAATATGAGCGACGTTATTGATGCGGTACCATGCCATGCTTTGTGTGACACAGTTTCTTGCTGTTAAGCGGAAGTGTCATTGTATTCCCTCGCTCGGCTCGCAACAGCGGGCTGGATTATATTTTGTAAAACTGTCAAACATCTCAAAAATTCACGGGAAACTTTTGGCTAAACAATTATAACATCTGTTCTTTCAAAACTAGATATGTAAAATAAATTTAATTTAAATTATATGTTAGGAGATGTGTTTAAGGCTCTTCTTTACCTTGAAGAAAACTCCCGACTGTACAGTATGATTTCAATGCAAAAGGCCTGACTCAAGCCGCAAAATCGTTGAAACATGCATTCGTAATAACGTGTTTCGGATTCTATTTATAAATTAATAATCCGGGAAACTACTTTAAGTTATAAAGAACGCTTTATATTTTTACGCGTTAGCTTAAAATATTTAAATTATTGCTTAAAAATCCCCAAAAAATGCGTTAAAAATAATAAATTTTTACCCAGTTAAACTGTTGATTAAAAGGAGTTGCCGTCTATTTCTTTTAATTATGAGATACGAGACAAAAGCACAAAGCCTTTAAGAACAATTTAAGATGTTTTACAACTGTTTAGGTTGAAAAACAGCGTCCGAAACACATTAGTACGAAGTGCATATTTTTGCTGTTTTAAACAAGGTATAGAAGACCCTTACGATACATCTTAAATTGCTGGAAATAAAACAATTAGAATTGTTATGAAAAATAAATCAATATGTTATTTCATGGGAACCCGCCGCCTTGTCCATTCTGTTCTATTTCAACAACAGGATATTTCTTTCAACAGGATATGATCAACTAAAGGAAACAATGTCATATGTAACACCAGATGTTTGACTTATGATACAGTAAACATTTTGTTTGATTTTACCTAAAAAAAAACAACTGTTAACTGCACACAATAATTATATGATTCTAAATTTGACAAATGGTTGTAAATGAACGTGTTTTGGTTCATTGTAGGCCTAACCTACAACTATATTACGTTTTTGATCCAAATCAGTTGTTTTACTTATACTGTAATATGTAACAACCGATGATTGAATTATAATACAGTAAGCATTTTTTAGTTCGGTTGTGTTTGCTTTTAGTTTGTTAATCCAACCTGAAAAAGCTGGTTGTGAATAGTAATCAACTGATTCTAAATTTGCTAAATTGGTTGCTATGGTAGTTAATGTAAACAAACATGTGTTGCTAAGCTTTTGTTCGAACAGCTGTGTTATCTGATATAGGGCTGGGAGTGCCCGAATTTTCACTATTTTTACGCTTTAAAATAATAGTTTTGCAAAATCATTTGTTAGCGTTCGCTTATGAACCCGTAAGATCATATCTTTAAATTTTCGTTTTTAAGGGTCGGCTCTAGCTGTCGGCCATGTTGGTTGACACTCCATAAGACCAATGTTAAATTAAAATCCATATTTTTCCTTTATTTTTGATCGGATAATTATGAACGATATGTCATTTTAAAGCTATGGCCAATACGCATGCAAATGGCTTTTCCAAAATTAAGAAAAACGTTTTGTTTAATATTTATTAAAAATTTAAAAAATGAATTTTTAATAATTTTTTATGTTGTCACTATTAGTTATAGCGAAAAAGTACCAAGACATTTGCATGAAGAATTTCGTCCCCAAGAGTTTGGTATTTTTTTGAAAACGCTATTTGAACAATTGCGGGTTTTAAATGGATTTAGGCTGAGCAATGTCCGTGTAACCTACCGCCGCTATAGGGTGACTTTAAATATTTTTTTACGATGTAACTATTAATTATAGCGAAAAATTATCAAGCCATTCGGATGAAGAATTTTGTCCCCAAGAGTTTGGTATTTTTTTGAAAACGCTATTTGAACAATTTCGGGTTTTAAATGGATTTAGGATGAGCAATGTCCGCGTAACCTACCGCCGCTACGCTGGAGTGGCAGGTTGCTTTCTGTTTTACTAGAGCCGACCCTTAAGTAGTTTTTGCTGTATTTCCTACATTGAGTCTATGTCAGTCAGTCATTTAGTCAGGACAAAGCCAATTATATATATAGTACTAACTGGCCCAAACCGGATTTGCACGGTGAGACAAATCAAAGATAAATATTGGAATTTTTAGTAACTTTGACACCCCCAAACCCCCCTAAAATTTCACATTTTTTGAAAAACTTTATTAGCGAGCACCTCAGGCCCTAGAGGAAGCTACATACCAAATTTCATTCCAATCTGTTTGGTGGTTTTTGAGATTTCGTGATGAGTCAGTGAGTGGTATTTGGATTATATATCTATATAGCTGGCCCGATCCGGCTTTACACGGATAGACAAATCAACAAATATATTATATCAATAAATATATTACACAATGTATTTCTTATGGGGATTTTTAGTAACTTTGACAGCCCCAAACCTCCCCTCAAATTTCGAATTATTTAAACCCTTTCATAGAAAGCACCTAGGGCCCTAGAGGAATCTACATACCAAATTTCATTCTAATCGGTTAGGTGGTTTTTTAAAGTAACTTTCACCCTCCAAACTCGCCTAAAATTTTTTTAAACCCTTTCTTAGCGAGCACATATGGCCCTAAGGGAAGCTACATACTAAATGTCAATCCATTCCGTTCAATGGTTTTGGAGAAATCGTGATTTAGTAACTTTGACCCCCCCAAACCCCCCCTAAGATTTAATTTTTTTGAAACCCTTTCTTATCAGCACCTACGGCCCTGTAGGAAGCTACATACCAAATTTCGTTCCAATCCGTTCAGTGGTTTTTTAGAAATCGTGATTTAATAACTTTGACCCCGCCAAACCCCAATAAAATTTCGAATGTTTTTAAACACTTTCTTATCAGCACCTACGGCCCTATAGGAAGCTACATACCAAATTTCGTTCCAATCCGTTAAGTGGTTTAGGAGAAATCGTGATTTAGTAACTTTGACCCCCCCCCAAACCCCCCCTAAGATTTAATTTTTTTGAAACCCTTTCTTATCAGCACCTACGGCGCTATAGGAAGCTACATGCCAAATTTCGTTCCAATCCGTTCAGTGGTTTTGGAGAAATCGTGATTTAGTAACTTTGACCCCGCCTTCCCCCCTAAAATTTCGAATTTTTTAAACACTTTCTTATCAGCACCTACGGCCCTATAGGAAGCTACATACCAAATTTCGTTCCAATCCGTTCAGTGGTTTTTTAGAAATCGTGATTTGGTAACTTTGACCCCCGCCAAACCCCCCTAAAATTTCGAATGTTTTTAAACACTTTCTTATCAGCACCTACGGCCCTAGAGGAAGCTACATATCAAATTTCGTTCCAATCCGTTCAGTAGTTTTTGAGAAATCGTGATCAGTGAGTCAGTGGATTTGGCTTTTACATATATAGATAGGTATCATATAGACATAGATTTTAGTTTTGTTTTGGTTTTACGAATTTAATTAGCGCTTCAAACACTTACATACAAAAGGACGTTTCTATATCAATATTGTTCGATTGTAAGCCAACCAAGATGAACACGGTTACACTTTCTCCTCAGACTGTCCCAGGTTATACAAACAATAAAACTGCATATAAACACCATTCATACACGCGCTATTGACGTTAAAGTGCGGAAACCATAAAATCCGAACAGATCCCGTGGTTTTACGAGTTAATTGCCGAGAATATAATAAAACCAGTACAAAATCACAATGAGTACATAACTAATTCATTTATGTCCTCGACAATCAAACAAGAAATAAAACACCGCTGAAACTATTGTTTTAGTGCCTCTATACGGTTCTGTTAAGCGTTATAATTTAAATGTTTTTAAACCAACGATACGAATCTTAAGCTGCACTAGTCTGTTGCAAACAGACTGTAAGTCCGAAGTACTACATAGTCAACATGTATTTGCATTACATTTTAGTAATGTGTATGTACATTTTAACGGTTAAACCAGCGTATACGGTAAATTAAAACACAGACGATCTTGTCAAAGTGTTAAGCTTTTGATCAAAATCAGTTAGTTGTTTTTTTTTCGTAGTGGTTGGGTGTCACGTCCATTCGCAAAAACCCTAAAAATGTCTATAATTCTTACATTTTTCAATTTGAAATAGGAACCCTTAATATTTCCGGGTTCAAAAGTAACGTAGATTAATCTCTGAAAGGTTCTCTACATGCAAATGAAAGTTTCATAAAAATTGGTACAGCATCCCTGAGTCTAGCTCGGACAAATAAACAGACAGACAGAAAGGCAGGCACAAAATTAAAAATGCATGTTTAGGTTTTGGTAAAGTGTGAATAACTATATGAGTTTAGAAAAAAGTTTATATTTTGAAATCACAGATACTTCAATTTTATTTATACGTATAGATACCTATAGATAGACATCCGTGTAAAATACATTTTATCTGTGATTTAACTCTTCAGTACCAGGAGACCAAGCTAAAGCTCGATTATAAGCAGGGCCTAGTTCGCTCACGTCAATAACTATTATTGCAAATTTCCGTGAACATCGTTTAGGTTAGGCCTATAACATTAAACAACTAAATAAAGAGTATGTTTATTTAGCAGAAGTATTCGTTGCCATGGTAACTATAAATAGATACAACATTAGGCTTACCTCTAATAAAATA
>JAGFPH010000642.1:272253-288710 GCA_018207615.1 Philaenus spumarius
CAATCTGTTTAACTAATATGACAGATATTAGATTGTTTGCATTCTATATTCAATGAAATCAACGTAAAGCGTTATAAACTGTTAATTATAAAACAACGTAATTAACCGAATTAAATCAATGTATTAAATCATGCAAGTACAGCTTAACTTTTGCGAAATTTTCGCACGGGTCAGCTAGATGTTAATCTGTTAGACTAACCTACTTTCAACCCTAGACGAAATGGCCTACATCCGACCCTACCTTCGATTTATCTAAACCCGTACATAATTAGTATATATGGGCGAAACGTTTATACAAAACAAGCAAAGTAACTATACGGTACACCCCCTCCCAGCGCTATTAAGACTGACGGCGATTTTGCACAGTCCACTTAGGAAGGGGAAGAAAACTCGTTGCATTGACGGGCTTGACGTGAAAATTTGCATAGACTCATTCAACGTCCCGACAATTTGGCCGGCAGATAAAAGTGTATTAAACATTTGCGACATGTGAAAAGCGGTACTATAATGATCCCGTCATCCTTCCTTTGTGGGGTACGGGATTGCGCAACCGGGAGACGAGGAACGCACTACCGTAAGCGACACCTGGAATCGTCCAATGTGTATAAAAATTGTAAACGGTAAAGGGGTTGTTGCGAAGTGGGGAGGGGATTTGCAAAGTAGGTTAGGTTTGTATAACCGAGTATTGTCTCGATGTAATGGTGTGTAAGTACATTTTGCAGAGAAGATGTCGCGTCATCTTTGTGCATCTATGCGTTAACTGTGACACGTTTAGCATATGTGGTTTGTAGCTACGGTGAGACACATTGTCACTATAAGAAACGACGATGTTTTTTGTTTTTGAAAACTGAGCTACTGTTTGAATATATGTAAATGTCAATTTCCGTTATTATTCAATTGAAAATGGTTAACGGAAGTGTACCGTCTTCTCAAAAGGAAAACATTTACTTTTTTAATCTTAAAATTCAATTCATTTTACTCTCTCACTATACTATAGTATAGAGAAGGTATAGTGATCGCAAAAAAAAAATCGATGTTGAGATTTTTGTGGAAATACCCGATTTGGGACAACCTGAGTCCAAAACGAGTGGTGTTTACAAAATGTCTGTCTGTATGTCTGTACGAGCTAGAACGAAATCTATTTGATCGATTTCAAACAAATTTGCACCAGACATGTCAAGTAGGCCTGTTATAGATGCACGAAAACCGGTTTTGAAATTTTTTGAAAAACAACCCCTTTTTTCGCAAAAAGACCCCCCAAAAAATCAGCAAAATGGTAGTGGTTGCCGACCTTTTAGGATGTGTGCCCCCTTAAACATCTCGCCGAACTCCCTGCACCGTATTATTTTAGAAATATTAACATCAATAACCTATTTCTCGAAAATATGTATCATATTAATTTTATTTGACGAAAAGTACAATTACATTAGAAAAAGAAATTATTGTGATACCGTAACGGTTCAAAAATTTGTTTAATTAATAAGAGCTTTGACACTGCACGACATTCATCACAAGTCTTTCAATGTTTTTCCACTGTTTATCAGCCTTCCCCAAAAGTTTTTAAATAAGAATGTATCCTTTTTGAAGTATAAGTTATTCTTTATTAATTCCAATAAAACTGGGACATTTTGAAATTGTAAATCAGTTATGGAAATATATTAAAATAAAATTTTACCTTATAGGAAATCGGCTTTATCTTTCCTTAAACAATGACGTTTTGTACAGACAATTGAATTTAACATAACACGCGTTTAACATACGCAATAGCAAAATCACTAAGTCCAACAGAAATACTTGTATGCGGGAATGATACGTCTAACCTTGACTTGGCAGACATGACAGGTAGCCGCCACCTGCTGACTCAAAATGCTACCATACCTTCATTCCTCGACTACCGTTCCGAGAAATACTTTAGCAAGAATGTCCTCCATCATCAAAGTCGAAGAAACCTTTTAATGCATTTTACAATGTTGTATTTCCTTTAGAACCATTTTAAAATAAAATACGATTTTTTTAAATTCCACTTTCCGACCCTCAATCGAGTGAGTGTTTGAAAGAATACGTGTATGTGGGCGTTTCTTTTTGGAAATTATTGTACCATAGTTCGTCTATTTCTGTTACAGTCTTGCAAATCATTAAACATCAACCATAACATTCAAACCCCCACAATGTTGCGTTGAATATAAACTACTTTACATTTCTAACAGTATAAAACAGTATTTGAGACAACAGGTTAGGTTCGGATATCCACGAGTCATGGGTACAACGAACAAGATTTGATAAAATAACGTCCATCATAGAATTTATAACACTTTAGATGTTTTGTGCGACAGAATATCAAGTACTGTACATGTATTAATTTTTATTTTTGTCGTTTGTTTTCTTATATACTCAAAAGAGTCAATATACATGGGTGTGGTTTAAATGCTATCAAGAACCAGTTATTAAAATTTATAATATTTCGGTAATGTGAATAAAGCTTGGCGTTATTACAACAGAAACAACTGTTTTGTTTTAGATATTTATTTTATTCTCTTAAACATGAACAAAATAAAAAAATAAAATAACAAACTATAGTCTACTATAAAATAAAACATCATTTTGAAAATACAACACTTGTAACTACCATAGGGGTAATGACATTTTTCGGAACCTCTAGGTTAAGTCCGTTTTGAGGTTACTGTAATTTACTTGTAAGATTAAATAATTCGACCACTCGGCTGAACCGCTGACGTGAGTTGAGCAAATTTCCAAAACTAAGTTTATATGCCTATGTTTTAGGGTTTCTACCAACAATTTGGGAAATAGGTCTATTCACGACGGTGCTGAATAGCTGCAAAATGGTTCGCACACCATTCCGCATATTAGGAGTATCTTCAATACAAAGCATTGCGTGCTTCGCACGCCATTCCGCATATTGGGAGTATATTCAACACACAATGCATTGCGTGCTTCGCACGCCAACCCTACGGTAGTATCCACCACACGGATTTGAACCGGGTACTTCTATGGTATTTTACGTTTTCATCGATTTTGGGGAACCAAGCGGTCGCGTAAAAAAACAAAATGTGCAGAATAACATCCTACATTTATATTTGTAGAAAAAACTCAAAAACGAATTCATTCTCGTAGGAAATATCTCAACAAAAAACGTGCTTCCGATTGTTGGATTTTTTTGGCTAACGAACTCGTCCGAGCGACGTAGACAACCAACATGTGTACCAAATTTGGACCAAATCGGACTTAAAATGCGGTCGCTAGAGTGCGAACACATATATACATATTTATATGATTTTTAATGATACCCAAAACGTGTTCTGGGGAGTATGATCGGTGCTCATTTGCTACTCCCGACCTTGGATCTCACCATAAGGGCCACTGCAATAGCTCATTTTTCCTATGGAAATTCGCTAAAAAGGGTTAAGGGAGCAGTTAATTTTGACAATAAAAGTAAAACCATATAATGGGAAGCACTTACAAATAGCGGAAAAGAAAAAATACGAAAATATAAATTAATAAAAAAGGTTTAACAATCATTACGTTATGTATACACACACATTTTCCTGACATTTTAATTACACACACACACCCCCACACCCTCTTCTACACAAAACAAACTGAAAACTATTTCCTCTCTAGACAAAACATAGGCCTATACACTATACACGACCACATCCAGCAAGCTCTCAGCACAGTGCTCGCTCTTAGAAGTTGATTATAAGTCTAGGTGCAATTATTATAGGGAACGCAATTAAAACAAATTGTTTATCTTTCTTTGGGTACTTTTGTTTTGATTTCGTATCGAACGAAATAATTAAATTTGTTGTGAAAACTTGAAACACCTCACTTTTAATGTAAAACGTTTTCAGGACTTTATAAATAAACAAATAACAAAGGCAATATTTAGAGAGGCCCCGAAACGATGTTGGCTAAAATTTTGTTTAAGAACCTTTTCTTTCAGTATTGTACCATCGAGATTTGTGATTATTTACCTTCAGCACCTTGGCAACGAATCCCTTATTACAACCATGGAGAAATAAAATTTACACAAAAAGATTCCTGGGACATTTGAAAAGTAAAAACACACGAAAAATATTATTATAAATATATATGTTCTATTTAAGAAAATATCCAGAGTTGCGAGTTTTTTTTAAATAATCTATAAATGGTAATTTCGAGTTGTGAAGTAATACCAACTTCACCTGTTCGACCCCTGTCATTCGCTGTTATTTTATAATATTTGCATAACTTTGCAGCGCTGAGAAAGTATATATATCATTAAAATCGTAATTATGGTTTACATTTAGTCACTTATTTCAAAAATATAAATTATTTCTGAAATAAATAATTCAACGCAAACGTGTGTAAGCGAATATGAACAAATTACTCCTTACACAACTGTGTAGTAAACTTTTACACCAATATTGTGAAAAATAAAAGAGTAAATAATGATCTGTCCAAAAACGTGTAACTTTTTACAAATTGAATTACAAAAATAATTCGACCACGCATCTGGACCGCTGACGTGAGTTGAGCAAATTTCCAAAATGAAGTTTATATGCCTATGTTTTAGGGTTTCAACCAACAATTTTTGAAATATGTCTACTCATGAAGGCGTTGATCAGCTGTCTGTGTGTACGCAATATATTAGTAGAATTTGTTTGCGCCTAGTGACCTCGCGAGTTTGCACCACTTAGCTTCGAACCGGGTACTTTTATGGTATTTTACGTTTTGGTCGATTTTGGGGGAACCAAGCGAGCTATAAGGTCGCGTAAAAAAACAAAATGTGCAGAATAACATCCTACATTTATATTTAAAAAACTCAAAAACAAATTCATACTCGAGGAAAAAGTCACAAAAAATAGTTACTTCCGGTCAAAAAACGTGCTTCCGATTGTTGGGGTTTTTTTGGCTAACGAACTCCTCCGAGCGACGAAGACAACCAACATGTGTACCAAATTTGAACCAAATCGGACTTAAAATGCGGCCGCTAGAGTGCGAACACATATATACATATATATACAGTATACGTAAATGATTTTTAGTGACAAATTTCATTCTCGTAGTAAAAATTTTAAAAAAATAGTTACTTCCGGTCAAAAAACGTACTTCCGGTTGTTGGATTTTTTGGCTAACGAACTCGTTCGAGCCACATAGACAACCAACACGTGTACCAAATTTGGACTAAATCGGACTTAAAATACGGCCGCTAGAGTGCGAACACATATATACATATATATATATAAATTTTAAAGACACCCCAAAACGTGTTCTGGGGACCATGATCGGTGCTCATTTGCTACTTCCGACCTTGGGTCTCACCATAAGGGCCACTGCAATAGCTCATTTTTCCTATGGAAATTCGCTAATAACAGGAAGCATAATCAAACAAGATAGGCTATTAATTCAAGAAATATTTAAAACCAAATTCAACCGCATCTACCGTCTTTCCTAAATCATTTCTAAATACAAAATTGAGTTTAAGATTAACAAAGTTCGATTAGAAATACCACTGCAGCAGAACCTTAATGAAAACTCTTGTAGTTGCAAATAACGGTCACAGCGCATCGTAAAGTTTCCCACCAGAACTTCTACCTTCATCCTTCTTCCTACCAACCAAAGACTACCTTCTGACCTATGCTATCAGGATCTGACTTTGTTAGAACACTGCCGTGAGAATTAAAAGTACAGAGTTTAGAGCTCGCTTAATGAATTCAGTACGGTAAATCTTGTACATTAAATTATGTATTTAAAGGAGAATTGTTATCTTCGTGTGTAGTTTAGTTTCATTGTGGCGAGTAAATGTTCAACGCTTTGTTATTCCCACGAAGAGAAACGCCTTAAAAACGTCAGCAACACGTCAAATGATACGATACGTGGTAAGGCATGTTTTTTAGCCAGTCAAATTAAGAAAATTAAATGGAGGTTGCGACGTTTTTGATCAGCTACACGACTCATTTTTGGAAAATGGTGCTGTACTTTTAGAAATAAGGAATTTTAAACATTTTTAACACTACACATCAGAAATCGCTCAACAAATATTCTTAAATAAAGCCGCTACAAACCATAAACGTCACTATAAGTAAAAGATTTTTTGCGGTACCGAGTGTTGGCCACATACCCAAAATCCACATAGAATTTTTTAACTTCAGTTAAATTAAGTACATTAAAAAAGACTGATGACGGCTAGAATGAAAGAAAAACATAATTTTCAAAACTTGTCCAAAATTAGTCTCGAGGGCGTTCGACATTTTTACTAACTAAAGTGAACTATTTGCAAAAAAAAAAAAAAAATTATATATATATATATATATTAAGTACGCTTAAAAAATACACGTACGAAGTTCCCAAAGTCTTATTCACAGCGGGAGTAGGAGCGTGAGATCTGTGAAACGTCCCAATTATCCTGCAGAGAGCTTCAGAAGGTAACTCGATATCCCGCTCGTTCTACCGGTACCCACTCGGCTGTGCATTATTGCATAATCCGACATACAACCAGATTACAATAAAACGTTTGGCCTGGAAGTGCTCGGTATAGATCCGGTTTTGTTTTAGCTCCGGAGACCGCATTGCTTGCAAATAAATGCGGATGCGGAGGGTGGACAACCCCTGTGTTCAGGGGTACGTTTGTGTTTATCTACACTTGTCAAAACTGGCGAGAGTTCCTATACAAGAGACACAAACTTATATTCGTTCGTTTTTCTATTTCAGGACAACACTATTTCAGGATCGAAATGTAATTTAATTAGTTATTTTGTTATTTACTTAGTCGTGTACAATTTAATCGTACCTCTTATTATTAACTAGCTGTCGTACACGATTCAGTCGTGTTAAAAAATAAGGGACCCCTCGCAAGGTCATTTGTTAAAACTAAAATGTATTATACGATTACCTAAATATACAAAACTTTTTCATTCAATCACTAAACTAAATGTACCACGATCATATTATCTTTATTAGCGAATTTCCATAGAAAAGATGAGCTATTGCAGTGACCCTTACGGTGAGACCTAAGGTCGGGGAGTAGTAAATGAGCACCGATCATGGACCCCAGAAAACGTTTCGGGTGTCCTTAAACATATATATACATTTAAATATAATTATAAAATTAATATAATTACCTAATTTATATCCGTCTTGTGACTTTGTTTGTCTTAATTTTAAGACGCGTTTCGGGCCCGTGATCCCATCTTCAGTTTATTCTTACTCCGTTGGAGGTCGTTATATTTTAAATTGAAACACAAACACAAACATGAACACAACACATAACACGCACGGATAGTCACAAGACGGATATAAATTAGGTAATTATATTAATTTTATAATTATATTTAAATTATCAAAGTGACTTGGATACCACACAATGGAAATTAAATATATATACAGTATGCATATAAGTGTTCGCACTCTTAACGAGCGGATTTTACGTCCGATTTGGTCCAAACGTTGGTTTCCTAGTCGCTCGGACGAGTTCGTTCCTAAAAAAAAATCGAACAACCGGAAGTACGTTTTTTGGCTACAAGTAATATTTTTTGAGATTTTTCGTACTAAAATGAAACTTTTTAAACTAAAATAATAAAAATAGGAGACTATCCTGCACATTTTGTTGTTTTACACATCCTAATAGCTTATTTGATTCTCTCAAAAAACGATCAAAACGTAAAATATCATAAACATAACAGCTTCCAATCCGAGGCCGCAAGATCGAGGTGCAAACAGCGCTTGGGCCGGGGCTGGAGGCTGGGCTGCAATCAAATTGTATTATTATATTTCCTACTTGCAGACAGCTATTCAGCGTCTTCGTGAGGAGACCAATTTCCCAAATAGTTGGTCGAATTGAAACCCTAAAACATATAAACTTATTTCGCAGTTCGGCCGCGTGATCGAATTATTATAAACGTTAAGATTGTTTTACAGAAGATTCCTCAACGCGTCTGTTGACAATACATAGCCCGATATTACTTTCTGACAAAATTGTACAGATCGCTTGTGAAACATTCTTGAGAGACAGAGTTCAAAAATAATTGTTTCAGCCCTTTTGAAGTAATCTACGTACAGATTAAGTATGCCGGTGTTAGTGTGCATTTTGTTTTTAACGCTGAAATATACACGGACTAAATTGGAAAATACTAATTCAATTTCAAGTTAAGGGTCTTCTATACCTTGCATAAAACAGCAAAAATAAATGCACTTCCTACTACCGTGTTTCGGACGCCGTTTTTCAACCTGAAAAGTTGTGAAACATCTTAAATTGTTGTTAAAGGGTTTGTGCTTTTGTCTTATATCTCATAAATGAAAGAAATCGTCGGCAACTCCTTTTAATCAACAGTTTAAATGAGTAAAAATCGATTATTTTTAACGCATTTTTTGGGAGTTTTAAGCAATAATTTACATATTTTAAGCTAACACGTAAAAAATATAAAGCCTTCTTTATAACTTAAAATAGTTTCCCAGATTATCTATATATATAAAATTCAATGTATGTCCGTCTGTTTGTACGTTTGTCTGTTTGTATGTTTGTCCTTTATGCGTTACCAAATCGTCCATCCGATTGCTTTGAAATTTTGCATAGTAACACAGGTTAACCCTGGGAAGGTTGTAGGCCATTTACCGAAGTCCTAGGACATTAGGGCTACGCCCCAGTGGCCCTCAAAGTTTCAATGTCAATCTTAAGGAAGAAGAAGAAATATTTCTTTTGATTTTATCAGGGGCACAAAACACAGCTGTTCGTATGAAAAGCTTAAAACAGCTGATTTTGATCAACAACTGATTTGGATCAAAAACTGAATATAATTTTAGGTTAGGCCTACAATGAACTAAAACACCAATTATTGGGCTAATTATTTAAGATATATAAAAGCCAAATACCACTCACTGACTGAACACTTAAAAAGAATACAATTACGTTAAAAAGACTGAAAATACCAACCACCACGGGCAACGCCGTACGGGTCAGCTAGTTAATTTATAAATAGAATCCGAAACACGGTATTACGAATGCATGTGTCAACGATTTTGCGGCTTGATTCGGGCCTTTTGCATTGAAATCATACTGTACACGCGGGAGTTTTCTTTAAGGTAAAGAAGAGCCTTTTATCCGCGAAATAGTCCTGAATAAATTGCACAAATTTAATCCAAATCGGTGCTTCCGTTTTCATTTTACATTCGTTATGACGAAAGTTTTCACTCATTAATATCCTTTCTAAACCAAATAAAAAAAAACAAATATTCCATTATCTTCCGTAAAACTGCATCTAATCTAGTTTTCCCAAGTTTGAACCGCTTAAAATCAACCCGGCCAACACCAGACGACTCCCGACAGGATAAACACACCCGACTATCACTAACGCTTCCACTAAAACGGGCTTAAAAAGTTAAACTACAAATTGTAGTGTCCAACTAACGAGTGAAACGCCCAAACTCTGCGGAACCGGTCTTCGGCCAGCTGGTCCCTTTCATCCTCCCTCCGAATATCATATTTCGGATTACCGAGGAAGCCGAAGAAAAAGACCAGCGTCCTGGTAGGATTATATATTTTATGAATACATCGTCTCCCGTTCGTATCATTGTATACAAATATGATTGTTCCGCGGGGAACGAGATTGCAAAATTATAATCCTAGGCTGGGAGTTTCGAGGGTGAGTCTTTTTAATGCGGCAATAATTTTCAAACCCTTCTTCTTGCCCGTCGTTTGACAGGCAGAACTCCTTACGTCCTTTTGTACCAGTCAAATGAGATGCTAAAACCCTATTATTATTTTTACATAAATAAGGTCCTAAAAGAAAGGTAATCTCGCCTCGCACCCCGACTCAAGTGGTCTTCGGGGTAAAGTGTTTCTGTAAGCCTAGATGACGCTAGACCATACACCCTCTTTAAATCTCTATTTAACGACTCTATTATAAACTAGAGCCGTCTACTGTTTGGGGAATCAAGTTTTTAAGTACTTTTCAATGTGGATTAGAGGAGTGTATTTAAGGGAGGTTTCCAAGGGCTTTATTAAAGACTGTTTTTTTGAGCTGCGTTTTCACTAACTTACCGTGGTCGTAATTGATCTTTGTACATTTCAAGTGTCAGTTTAAGGTTTACTGTAAGGACCATGCTTAAATACAGAATTCATAAAGACTTCCAATTAGAAAATTACCAATGCGATCTCAGAAATCCGACCCAAAACTTCACTTACTGTTTCGCTTAACGTCAATTCTTCAAATAAGGCTTATGAAGGTGGGAAATAGGGTAGTGCACGTAATCTGAACGCCAGTATCTATACTCGCCCATAAACTTACGATTTTTGCGAATTTCCATAGGAAAAATGAGCTATTGCAGTGGCCCTTATGGTAAGACCAAAGGTCGGGAGTAGCAAATGAGCACCAATCATGGTCCCCAGAACACGTTTTGAGGTGTCATTAAAAATCATATATATATATGTATATATTTATGTATGTATGTGTGCGCACTCTAACGGACGCATTTTAAGTCCGATTTGATCCAAATTTGGTACATATGTTGGTTGTCTACGTCGCTCGGACGAGTTCGTTGGCCGAAAAAATCCAACAACCGGAAGCACATTTTTTGACCAGAAGTACTATTGTTTTAGATTTTTCCTACGAGAATGAATTTTTTTAGAGTTATTTCTAAAAATATAAATGTAAGATGTTATTCTGCACATTTTGCTTTTTTACGCAACCTTATAGCTCGCTTGGTACTCCCAAACTCGATCAAAACGTAAAATACCATAGAAGTACCCGGTTCAAAGCCATGTGGTGGATTCTACCGTGGGGTTAACGTGCAAAGCACGCAATGCGCAGTGTGTATTGAAGATACTTCCAATACGGGGGTTGGCGTGCGGAGCACGCAATGCTTTGTGTATTGAAGATACTCCCAATACGGGGGTTGGCGTGCGAAGCACGCAATACATTGTGTATTGAAGACACTCCCAATAAAGGGGTTGGCGTGCGAAGCACGCAATGCTATGTGTAGGCCCTATCGAAGATACTCCCAATATGCGGAATGGCCAATGCATTGTGTATTAAAGATAATCCCAATATGAGCAATGGCGTGCAAAGCACGCAATGCTTTGTGTATTGAAGATACTCCCAATATGCGGAATGGCGTGCGAACCATTTTGCAGCTATCCAGCACCGTCGTTTGTAGACCTATTTTCCAAATTGTTGGTTGAAACCCTAAAACATAGGCCTATAAACTTAATTTTGGAAATTTGCGTGGTCGAATTATTAAATTTGAACGCGCTGTTCACTGCTTCATGTCGGATTAACTGGCACAAAAAGCTGACAGACGAGTCGTTGAAACAGGCAGCCCCGATCAATTCATACTGCAAAGAAATGTTAAGCTAAAAATCGTTTAAACTGAAGCCTAACAAAATAATAAACTAAGAAATTACACTAACATATTCAAGTGTTTTTAAGTATTCAAATTTGACGCTTTTTAATCTAAAGGCATCTGTTTGGATATAGCTATCAAGTCTTCCGAGCACTGGCGTTTAGTTACTAAGAACTTCGCCGGTTCAACCGTATGTTAAAAAAGTAAGGGTCTGGTATTTCAACGCGGTACTATTCTGTCGACTCGACGGACGTCTTCGGCGGTCTCTTCTCGATATAGTTCATCATTTTTAGAAGTAACTGTATGTAACTTAAACATTTGTCTTATGGGAAATTTATTTCACAGCAGCGAAGCCTTCCAGCGAGTCTGCGCCATGACCCCCACCCCATCTGGTTTTATTACAGAAGCGCCAATTACCTTTGCGTCCTCGTAAAGTGGATAAAATTGGAAATAAAAGCTAACTAACGTTTACGGCCAACAGAGTACATATCGATATTTAATTTGTTACGATCCCGGAGTCCTCGTACTGTCGGAACGTTTTATTGTTGGTAGGGGGAACGAATCCATATTGTAACAGCGGTCTGAAATAACTAGAGTTTATTTTATCACTACATTCGATTAGAACGGTTGTCTCGACTGTCAATCGAAATGGAAAATGTGATCGTTTGTGAATAACGAATGTTTGACTAGAAATGTACATTTTTATTGTTCAGCACAAATTTAATGATATCCTCCGTCTCCAATGAACAAATCATTCGATAACTCACCTGAACCGCTGACGTTGAGAGAATTTCCAAAATTAAGTTTATATGGTTTAACCAACTACACATGTATTTGGGAAATTGGTCTACGCACGAAGGCGCGTGAAATAAATTAGTAGATTTTTTGCATCTCAGATTCCAGGCCCAGCTCACGCCCTGCTTCGCTCAGCATCGCAGAGAAAAACTCGCTTCGCGTGGATTTGAACACGGTACTTTTATAATAGTACTTTACGTTTTGATCCATTACGGTGTAACCAGACGGGCTATAAGGTCGTGTAAAAACAATATGCAAAATAATCTCCTATATGTATTTTTATAGATAAAACCCCCCAAAAGTGTCAGTCTGGTACAAAAATCTAAAACAAACTGTTATTTTCGGTCAAAAAGTTTGCTTCCGGCGTTTGGATTGTTTCGGCTAACGAACTCGTACGAGCGACTTAAAAAAAACCAAGGTGTGTACCGAATTTGGCCTAAATCGGAGCTAAAATGCTGCCGTTAGAGTGAGAACACATATATACGTATACAATGGGTCAGAAGCAAAGTGGGGGTAAGTCATAATCATGTAATTTTTCAGTACAGAAGAATATTGTTGTCATAGAGAAATGGCAGGTAGCGTTCGGACCATGTATTACCACGTGGTTAAAATTATAAGTCGACTTGTACCATTTTTCCTCATAACAGACACTGATGTTACCAATCGAAATAGTGGAATAAGTCAATTTTTGTATTTTCTCGACTTATACCACTTTGCTTCTGACCCGTTCGTGACATTTTTAACGACACCCAAAAACATGTTCCGGAGACCACTGTCGTGCTCGAAAACCACTCCCCATCCTTAGGGGAGGATACCCTGTCCGCCATATTGAATCTGATTCCCTTAAGAGCGATGCAACAGAAGTAATTTTCCGTTAATTCGTGGAATAAATTTAAAAATTTGGATTCGTTTTGAAGTACTGTCGTATGCGGGTGTTGATTGCTGAATACATTTTCAAAAACCGTTTTATTGTTTTCATAAATGTATGTTATAAATAGTAACCTTAATAATTTTTTTAATAAGTTGCAAAAAAAGATATTGCAAAAAACCTTAGCAATCATCACCCACAGTCTATTTTATTTTTTAAGGAAAAAAATATGCTTAAAAGTGAAGGTATGGTTAGGTTATTAGCGAATTTCCATAGGAAAAATGAGCCATTGCAGTGGCCCTTATGGTAACACCCAAGGTCGGGAGTAGCAAATGAGCATCGATCATGGTCCCCAGAACACGTTTTGGAGTGTCATTAAAAATCATATATACCGGGTGAGTTTTAAATGCCCCCACCCAATTTTTTCCGCATTTCTTAAGAAATCGACTCCCAACCACCGCCAAACATCATTGATTAGTTTATACTTTCTTTTGATGAGGTTAACTTTTTTAGCCGCTATCTTGGATACGCCATATTGGAATTAAATTTTATTTTTTAAATGTAAAGGTAAGGTTGTGATCCATCATTTCAAACTATTTTTTTCCGTAGAACACGATGCCGCAATCGGTTTTTAATTATCTGCTTTCGTTCTCAAGATATTAACAATTTTGTAAAAAAATTTAAAATTTTCAAAAATCCCTTGTTTTATTTAATTTAAAAAAAAATATCGACCCTTTATCATCAGATATCACAGTTTGGTAGTACGCCATATTGGATTGAGATGCTTGTTTTTAATGTAAATGTGGTGTTGTGACACATGATTTTGAACTCATTTTTACGCTTTACACGCTGCCACAATCAGATTTTTAATTTAAAATCCTTTAATTGTTTTTAAATAAATAATTATACTACAAAATAAAAATAAAAAGACATTGTAAGCTTATTTATGTCACTTTTAAACTAAAAAAAAACAAACAAAACACTTTAAACTTTAAAATTATAATACATTAACAGTTTAGTAAATCAAAGCTGTAACATTAAAAGCTGTATTACAAATTGTAGAATACTGATTAATGATTTTAAAGATAAAAAACCTACTATTTGAGGCTTCACACAGTAATTACTTTAACAAACTCGCCCGCAGTCCTCCTGTTGTGTGAGAGTGCTGTATGGTTAAAATTACAGAAAGGTGTTGTTAAAGGGTTACCTGGCATAAACAGCTGATTAGGCTAGCAGCTGATAGCATTGTTGTAAATCATGGCTATTTAAAACCGCTGAAAATTCTAGTTATCGTGTTACTTGTGTGGTACATTCTAGTTTTTAAAAGCACAGTTTTGTTTGATCGTGGATATTATTGTGTGAACAAAATATTTAAATCGTAAGTTTGATAAAAAGGTGGAGCTAAGGTATTATTTTTAACTTAAAAAATGTATTCCTTAGTAAAAATCTATAAGCTACTACCAAACTGTGATATCTGATGATAAAGGGTCGATATTGTTTTAAAAATTGAATAAAACAAGGGATTTTTGAAAATTTTTAATTTTTTACAAAATTGTTAATATCTCGAAAACGAAAGCAGATAATTTAAAACCGATTGCGGCATCGTGTTCTACGGGAAAAAAATAGTTTGAAATGATGGGTCACAACCTTACCTTTACATTTAAAAATAAAAGTTAATTCCAATATGGCGGATCCAAGATGGCGGCCAAAAATGTGAACCTCGTCAAAAGAAAGTATAAACTAATCAATGATGTTCGGCGGTAGTTGGGAGTCGATATCTTAAGAAATGCGGAAAAAATTAGGGGGGGGGGGACATCCGTAAGTAACTATTTTTCTACAAATATAAATGTAGGATGTTATTCTGCACATTTTGTTTTTTTACGCGATCTTGATCGCTTGGTGCCCCAAAATCGGTCAAAACATAAAATACCATAAAAGTAACAGGTTCAAAGACACGTGGTGGATTCTACCGTGGGATTGGAGTGCGAAGCACGCAATGCATGGTGAATTAAAGATACTCAAAATACGGGGGTTGGCGTGCGAAGCACGCAATGCTTTGCGTGTTGAAGATATTCCCAATATGCGGAATGGCGTGCGAAGCACGCAATGCATTGAGTGTTGAAAATACTCCCAATATTCGGAATGGCGTGCGAAGCACGCAATGCTTTGTGTATTGAAGATACTCAAAATATGCGGAATGGCGTGCGAAACATTTTGTAGCTATTCAGCACCGTCGTGAATAAAACATTGGCCTATAAACTTAATTTTGGAAATTTGTTTAACTCACGTCAGCGATTCAGCTGCGTGGTCGAATTATTTTAACATTGAAATTGGTTGCCAACTTCGAGGTTTTGAATTTAGGGACCCGAGCCGAGTGTAGGTTTCACCATAAGAGTTACCACCATAGGTCATCTTTCCTATGGAAATTCGCTAAAAAAATTTGTTAGGAATTGAATTCTATGTGCAGTTTTACTTTTCTTGGTTTTGGTGTTTGTAGTAAAAACGTTTTAAAACAGTGTTTCGAACTCAAAGACGACAAGTAACATAAATTGGAGGTTAGGTCAAATTTAACATTATTTTAAAAGAAAATTCACAATTTTAACCTCATTATTACACATTAATAACAGAGAATGTCCTAGAAATGTTTATTTCAGCACGGACGAACAACAAGCCAACGGTTACAAAGAAGTACACAATTGGTTGAAAAGCAACAATTAACAATGAAGGCGTTATTTGTCACATGACAAATCCAGATTCAACGTCAAACCGAGCGTGAAACCTTTACAACTAATTAAGTACGGAAATAAATCCCTTTACCTAGTTACGATTCTAATTAAGAACGCCCGTTTATAACTGTATCCTATGCATTCAGAACGTATTAATACAAGTAGCGTGTTATATATGCGCGTCGCGTCAGTCATCTTGATGTGAACAGGTGATCCGAGTCTCGGGACAAATTGGAGCGATTCGGTCTTCCCACTAAAATGCGCAAAGGTTTGGCACGGTTATCCGGTGCGTCGACCTCTGGTGGGAGTTTGTACGATTGTTCTTGATTCGGAGACGTACAGGAGTTGGAAGGACCGATTTTGGGAATCGGAGGACCGTGGGTCGGGAAACGTAAACTCTGCTGCAGTGGGTTAATTAGAAATCACGCGAATGTTGGGCTTTCCTTTTTTTTCTAAGGATTTTTTGTAGCACATCGAATCAATATCCACATTTATAATTTAAAGTTTTTACGTAAAAACCGTGCACTCATTGCATATGCGAATCTATAGGCAACAACGACCTCACAGGTTTAGCATTTTTAAATTTTAAAAGCAGTCGTGGGACTGCTGACAGAAGTGAAAACTCTCATGAATATAGACGATCTTGTTTGTTATTTTAAATATGACAAGTAAAAATAACACAACTTACAAAATGAGGAAGCACAATGTCCATTTCAGATGTATTACCACGT
>JAGFPH010000642.1:338875-365607 GCA_018207615.1 Philaenus spumarius
GGTGTGCATCTCATGTTCCAAATAGGGTTTGGTGTGCATTGTATTTTCGCTATAGAGCTTGGTGTGATTAGATTTTTCCAATAGCGTTTGGGTGAGTTATAAAGCTTGTGTGATCATAAGCCGAAAATCACTGACGGGCTATCGTTTCCTGAAATCAACAGTTTTCAAAATAAACAAATAACCGTGACCTTCATCTGAATTCCATCACTAAGTCATCAATATTCATTAAAATCGCGCGAATTCAATACTTTTGACACTGACAAATACATTCTCTATGTAACAATGAAAGTACAATTTTTAAAAAATGTATGCGGAAAAAGATGGCTATAAAAAATGAACTTCAGTTGAAATAATTCTTAGAAAATTCGTTGCCGTATCACCTGCAACACAGGTAAATTGACATTGCGTTTTCAAGTCTTTACGCCTTTCAGAAAAGCATGCAAATGTCATTCAAACATCAATTTTTGGTTGAAAAATAACAGTGTAAATGCGTTTAAAATACTCCTAGGATTCTAAAATCAGTCTCCACCGCAGAAGATCAACACAAAAGAAAAACAAATTTACGATTTGAAAATATCCACATTGAATATAACCAGATGATGAGGATATTAATATTGTAAAAATGGCGTATTCAGAGGTGAGACGTTGCCCGGAGCCGTAGCTATTCCAAGCCGCAGTTTTCTATTTCTGCCCGGCCCGAGTATGCGTGCCAAACCTTCTGCCGTTGCGACTGGGCTAGCAGTTCCCGTCCATTCACACACAACACAAAGTTTTATATCAAAAATACACGACTTAAAGAGTTTAGATATTTGTGGTTTAAGCGTTGAGAACAAGTTTGGAAACATACGTTCTCTAACATCGTATCTCTACGCCACTCCGGTGATCGTAAAATTATAAACAAAATAATTTAACCAAGTCTTTATTTTAGGTAGTTGCCCTTATATACCAGGGCAACGTCTTTGTAAGGTAGAAATAAGAAAAAAGTATTATAATCATAGGCACGAAATCGCTTCCCATTTATCCACAAATTATGTTTTTTCTTCAAAATAACTTTATAAGGTTATCTTTGGGAGTAAATAAGATATTGAGTTCAAATTTTGTATACACATCAAAATACCAACAATCAGAAGTGCCTTATAGCATATACTTTCAAAATGGAGGCCGTTAGCAATTTTAGAGGTAACGAACGTTACAAATTTTGAACGGCTGCCATTTTTAAAATATATAAGAAACGGTTCTGGACAATGTTTACATAACAAATACGTATACCGAATTAAAATAAATATCTTATCTATTTCCAAAGATATTAAGGCTCGGAAGGAGTAAAAAATATGTCTTAATTGACCGTAGCTCTCCAAGTGGCAGCGCTGTACACTACTAGCATTGAGTTTGTTTGCGTTTCATTCTTTAGCCGGCAAATATAGGTCAGCTTCTTAAAGGCGTACATTAGAGGGTTTCAGACGTAACCCTGACCGTAAACTTACTGAAATGCGCATGCGTAACAATGTATGTGTTATTAAACAACAGCTTTCTCTCACGCTATTTAACGTATATCATATTTTTCTAGTATTTATCCGCGAGCTACTTGAGTTAAGCTGAAGAACTAATTTAATTAAAGAAAACTAAACGATATTCACATTCGGACTGTCCTAACCTTTAAAATGACATATTCAGAATAACGTTCTGATCATTATTACTTAGGTAATCTTGTTACGCCTTTGAAATTGCTCTTATGGGAGTTGAAATTCAAGATGGTGGCGGGATCTGCGAAGCCTTAAGTTGTTTTGTAAAAACAAATGGCAGATAAATGGTAAACTAAGCGTTCCCGGACCTACGTTCATGTAAGGAACAATTAATTCTACAAAGCTGTTTCAGAGAGTTCCGAGGCACTCTGTATAAAGAGGATAATTTATTGTTAAGACACGCGCAATAAAAATCAACACACGATTTTGCAGACTACTCAAAATTTGTAAAGAAAAGTAGCCGCCTTATATTTGATAAAAGTACCAAACGTTAAACTCTTTGCTGTAGTAATATGTAAATGTTTTTTTTTTTTTAATTTAGGAAAACCAGCTGACTATGCATCATAAATCATGTGCTGTCGCTAATTAACCTAATGTTAATATTAAAATAACAAATTTGTAACATAGTTTTTAATAAAAAAGATAATTTATTTTTAAAAAAAATCATTGATATAACCCACTGACGAATTTTCTAAGAAAACTACAATTTTGTAAGGATGTTATAGCGCAAGGTCGTGTGAGACATTCGGAGGTAATCGTAATCCGCGTATAATTTTCTCAAATTTTGAAGGCCGTGTTAAACAGTGTGTGCGTAATTTCGGACAATCGGGTCTCTAAATACATCCGGTAAAGGATTAATATTTTTTCTTCCAAAAACTCCAAATAAGTAAACTAGCTACGTAATCAAATTGGTATCTTTGATAACCGCCAGCAAAGGCATAACATGAATACAGTTTAGTTGTACAACTAATTTTCATCAAACGTTGTCCGAATATTAAATTCATTTTACTCGTAATCATTTCTCTAATTTGTATTATAATAAAGTACAATACAGTAAGGCCTTGATAATCTGAAACACGCTTGGGGATTTTTCATTGCCGGATTATTGCGCCTGCTAGGTCTTTCTTTAAAACCCGGTTTAAACAGGAGATATAAATAAAAGTATTTTCAGTATATGTACAGTATAAGTACAGTAAATGCAGTTATGCACAGTAAGTAGGCTACATTAAAAAACTTAATTTATTATTACAAGGATAATAAAATATTAATTTCTGCATTTATTTACAGATAACATATAGAATTCTTAATCCTATTACTTTAAATGAGCAATTCTTGTATCTATCTTTGTATCTGTCGCGGATCTCGAAAACGGCTCTAACGATTTTGATGAAATTTTGCATACAGGTTATTTGACGTCAGGAATTGAATGCTCTAGGTCTTATGCCTTCAAAAACGCGCATAAAGTCTGAAAAATTAAAAATCTGAACTTCTTTTTATACCACCTTTCAAGTCACTTAGAAGGCGAATAGGTACAGCTTCTTTCTATACCTCCTTCAAAGTCACTAAATATTCGAATAGATACATTATAGATACAATCCAGATGTTAAAAATACTGAACGATGCTCGTTCACCCAGGTACAAACGAGCCAAAGATTAGCGAGAGCCTTTAGACAGTTTTCCAACTGCGAGCGAAGCGAAGCGCCCAGGGACAGGGGCCCCAGTGAAAAATTAAGATTTTTACAGTAAGTATTAAGATTTTAGCAGAGTTCAGTCCGAATCACTGTCTAAAGACCTAGTATAGAAAAGTGAGTGCTGACGAATGGTTCCGATTTCTCCCGAACACTTCCGACTCTACTGTCAAGCGCCAATCCTCTAAAATAATAATAAGGAAACAGGATTAAGTCGTTTTAGACAGTTTTTCTTAAAAAATATTTCTGATGTGTGCCGGACTATTGGGTCTGCCGTACTATCGGGTTTGTCCGTTGATGACCTATGTTGTTTCTTCTTTGATACCTTTATCCCATGACGTTGTTGTTAATGTTTTGACAACCTGCAATCAATGTGAGATTTTCTGACATCCCGAAACGCGTCAAAAGAAAAAACAAAACAAGTCACTAACGGAAAAATAATAAACGTTACCAGAAACTGGCACATACTTTCGCACAAACCTATTTAAATTATTATCGGGCAATGCATTGCGTGCTTCGCACGAAAACCTCCATATTGGGAGCGTTTTCAATACGTAATGCATTGCGTGCTTCGCACGCCAACTCCCGTATTGGGAGTATTTTCGATACATAGTGCATTGCTTGCTTCGCACGCCAACCCCCCTATGTAAACACAACTGTGACTTCATATGTATTAAAGTAGGAGAGGGGATAGTATATGAAAGTAGTAGAGTAGGCTAACTAATAAATATTATTACCTAAAGAGAAAACTATTTGATCGATTTCGAACAAATTTGCACCAAATATGTCAATTAGGCGTGTATTGAATCACGAAAAAAGGTTTTGAAAATTTTTGAAAAACAACTTTTTTTTTTGGCCAAAACCCCCCAAAAATCAGTTTTTTTTTAAAGATGCGGTTTCTTGCACATGGTATGGTACATTAAGCGCTACAAATAAGCCAAATTTTACCAAAATCGTTAGAGCCGTTTTTTAATAAAAAAATAATAACTGATTTTTCGGGGGTTTTTTGGTCAACCTTTTTTTTTAAACCTTTTTTTGTGCATATATACAGGCCTAATTGACATGTTTGGTGCAAATTTGATCGAAATCGATCGAATAGTTTTCTCTGTAGCTTTGTGTATACAGTCAGACATTTTGTAAAAAACACTTTTTTGGACTCAGGGTGTCCCAAAACGGATATATCCACAAAAATCTTGACATCGATTTTTTTGCGATCACTATACTTTCTCAATACCCTACTATAGTATAGTGAGAAAGTAAAAAGGAATTACACTTTATATAATTATCCAAAATTTGAAATGTATGTACGACGTTTAACTTCACGCCTTTGCGAGTCTCCCAATTTTGGTTTACATAATTTCTTTACATATTGTTGATTGTTCATCGAGTATCTCTCGCCCTTCTTGACCCTGTATTAGTTGAGTAAGTCGTTTCATCACAGCTAGTCGACTGCATCAAACATTCGCTCGGCTAGAGAACTGGAAGTCATTGGACTGTCCGACAAGAGATCACATTACACGAGGCTATCGCGGAGCTCGGGTTCATCGCGGCCTGCAGGCCTATCAAGGCCATTCTAGGCCTACTCTATGTGGGTTAATTGTGTTCATTTTGTTTTGCAAACAGTATCAATTAGCCGGACGTTTACGCGTTATATTAAAGCCCGAGGCTGTACCGTGTTCTGACGAATACTTTCGAACTGGCACGAATGTATTGAATATGTGTAAATGTAATGTTAGAGTCCGTGTTGTGCGATATCCTGCAGGGTTGTACAATATCGGAATCTTTCGAAAGAATAATATAAACTTTATAAAAAAAATATGTTTATCTCTGAAACTGAATGTATTGAAATTTCTAAGACCTTGATATCGCGTTTTCGTCTACCTGTGAGGTTCTTGTAAGCGAGCAATGACTCCGGGTCCTCAGACAGTCATATCGGTTTCCTAGTTTGCACGGAGAGGTCGAAAAGTCTGGCTGTCATTTACAGAAACATTTTTCTACGGGTATGACAGGGGACGGCGATTAAATTTAGGTCCACACTGGTTAGTGAAAAGACCAAAGACCAACACTCTGAAAATAATTGAATGCTAAAGGCGTTCTTATAATGATAATTTCGAATGTTATGACGCTGTTATGACCGTTTTTTTTGCCAGGTACAAGTTTAAAGGGAAGGCACAACTTTTTACCAAATATTGTTGTGGTCTACCCTTGGTTCGAGTGTACTGCATTCATTTTTCTGCAATACCAAAATACCCAACAAAAAAGTAACAACATTTTCTGAAGATAAAGTTAAGAAAAGGGACGTTAGTTTTTCGAAATATTTTATCAAACGGTTCCTACTAAACTAAGCAAAACAATGTGCTACCGTCGGTCCAATTTAGGAGTTTTAGATCATACTTTGTCACATTCGTTTCTTTGACTTGCAACGGACAGGCAAGTTCTATGACCGAGGTGAATTTCATGTCGACAACTTTACGTCTAAGATAGTCGAGTGACACACGGGGAGGGGGACAACAATTAGGTTTATTTTTACCTTGGATTGTTAGTATTCAATAATTAGTTGTGTTGTATTTCTAACTCCGTCAATGAGGCGTTAATCATAAAAACTGAAACAGAAAACGTGGTTACGTTTTTCGAGAAATCGACCCAAGAAGGAGATTGTATCCACGTGAAATACAAACAAAAATCATTTTACAATTTTGTTGACTATATTTTATTCGTCCTAGACCTAAACTAATGTAAAGTAAATTCTATTCTTCTTAGTAGTTTCCTAAACGGACGAGCAGTCGGTCGGAGCTTAAAATCGATCACTGTCATCATAATCCAGTCGCAGAGTTTCGGCTGAATCGATCGACAGATTATCACAGATTTACGGTTTTCGATCCAGGTTACGATCGATGCGGGCCTAAACGCGGTCCAGTCACGGGTAGGAAATAATAGAACTATTCGACCGTCACGAAGCGATCCGGAAAGAAAAATTTACAACGGATTTTATCGACTGCAGATTCCTAAACCCCTCGAATCGAGGTCGCACTGCGTCACGAGGGGGTGGCTACGTTCCAAAAATAACGCGATAAAACCCTTAGTTGTTAGTAGGGCGAGAAATGGTAGTAAACTAGCGAGGGACGGCTGTAATCTACTTTTAGTACGGTCGACGGTTTGTCAACAAATTCGCGATTCCGTCGAAGAAAACAAAAACTCGGATTGTAAATTCGCCGGACCAGCTTGTCCCAACAAGTTTTACTGTCCGTAGAATGTCAACGCGACGAACTTTTAACGTCCGGTCCTGCCTTCCAACTTTGAGGGAAATTTCCTAAAGTTTGTCGGAAAGTTTTAACCGAGTCAGGCCGAATAAAGCGGAAGTTGGTAATATCTTTTCTGATATTTCCGAATTCCCTCATTCAATTTGCATTTATTTATCGTAAAAATACAAAATGCGCGCGTTAGAAATGTTTTGAAAGAGGCGAAAAAACTTTGAAAAGACATGAAAAGTATAATGACGCGGAGAATGGTTTAGCGTTCAATAAAGGAAATTCATCGTTTCCTAAAGTATATAAGATTGTAAAAACAAAGACTCTCTTCATGAATGTTTGTTTGGAAATAAGCATAACCTAGAATTTAATCAAACATGTTCTCCATAACACTTGGATTTGTATTATTGACCTATACCTCCACTAAAATATATTGATTGTTCAATCGGATAATGAAGAAACATATTAATTGTACCTCCTGTAACTTTGTTCATAGAGAACATACAAGTAATGAATTTGACTTTTTATTAAAAATCAATGACTCAATTTGTGAACAAATCAATTTTTGTAAACGGCGCCAGTTACGACGACATTTTTAACCTTTTACTTGTTTTACGTCGAAAAGCAACAGCTGGTCATTTCTGCCTAAATATCGATAGTACTCACCCGGATTCGAACCCGAGACCTCAAAGCTTGTCAACGACCACGGTTGGATTGATGTAACCTTTAAAAACTCCGGTCCAATGTTGCGTTTTTCTATGGGGGGAGTACGTTTATTGCATCGCTTTCAAAGAATTAAAATAAATCGATCACGCACCTGAACCACTGAAGTAAGATTAGCGAATTTCCAAAATCAAATTTATACGTTTTATTTAGGGTTTCAACCGACAATTTGGGAAATTGGTCTACTCACGAAAGCGCTGAATAGCTGCATCTGAACAAAATATATTAGTAGAATTTGTTTGCACCTGAGCTTTTAGCTTCGATTCACGCGATGCTTCGTACCACTCGCAGCTGTAAAACTCCTTGTCCTTGAGGCCTCGGATTATGGAATGCTTCGCTTCGCTCGCAGCGTGCAAATTCGGCCGTCGCCTTCGGACCAAAAGCCCCCACAGTAAAATCCCCCACGTGTTCCGGATACTTGGTATTTTAAGTTTTGATCGATTTTAGGGGGACCAAGCGAGCTATAAGGTCGTGTAAAAAAAACAAAATGTGCAGAATAATATCCTGCAATTAAGTTTGAAGATAAAACTATAGAAAAGTTTCATTCCAGTACGAAAAATGTCAAAAATAGATAATTTCGGTCAAAAGATGTGCTTCAGGTTGTAGGATTTTTTGGCTGACGAAACTCGTCCGAGTGACTTAGCCAACCCACATGTGTACCAAATTTGGACCAAATCGGACTTAAAATGCGGCCGTTCGAGTGCGAACACACTCTATTTGAATCATATACATAGGATAGCCTATGTATAATTTTTAATGACGTGTTCTTGGACCAAGATGGTGCTCATTTATTGTTTTAGACTTTAGGTTTCACCATTAATTGAATAGCACACCTTTAATATGGAAATTCGCTATCAAGTGTGTTTCCTAGGGTACTTTGGTCAGGTTTGTTCAGGTTTAATGGAGTAAATAACGTTCTCACGATGAATGAAATCCGCAAAATATTTTCAAAAAACAGGGCCAACGTTAAACACGTAACTTCAGTTTAACATCAGAATAGATCCAACAAGATGTTGCAGCAGAACCTAAAATGCAATAGTAAAAGAGAACTCTCAGAGAGACAAGATCCTGTCTTATTTCGCTAAATTTCTACAAGTAAAACGGGAAAACGCAATGAGGCCAGCCTCGGTTCAATGCTCTGCGCGGGAGGTCACCGATGCGATGTGGGCGGGGCCAACTTGCAATGACCTTCAGATAGGCACAATACTCTATCTGATGTACTATGCAACTGAATACTGTTATTGTAACTGCCAACAAGAGCTCTGTCGCAGTGTGTCTAAATTCTGTAAGATTAAACGTATTTAAATAATTCAATTCACAAGTTTCATATACAACATATACTCTAAAGTTCGAATTACACAACAAAATAATCTAAATAAGGATTATAAGTTATTGTGGTATTTAAAAAAAGAGCTGATTGACATTAATTTTTAAATAGGCTCCACAAAGTTTTCGGAAATTATAATATTTATTTTTATAATTTGTCCATTTATTCCTTAGAGAACATTACACTTATTTAGTACCTTTTAACAGAATAAAATTATCGACATTACTACATTTTTTTTTTTTTTTTTTTTTTTTCATTGCTACAGTAGGACCATAACATACAAAATAACATTGATAAACAGTAAAATGTGCGCGGTCGTGGGACCCCCGTCAGGAACGAAGTTCATCACGCCTTTTCTTCAAATTCTTTTACCAGCCTTTACACACATAATTTTAATCTTTCAATTGCCGTTTATTATTAGTTTGTTTTTTACACAAATATGTACTGTTTCCATACGTTTAATGCTATTATAATAAAGGTGTAGCCTATAAAATCAAAGCTAAGATGGTAAACACAGGTAAATGTCCATTCATAGTAAATACATTCAATAAACATAAAATGTTGGTTCATCCGTCTAGGCCTAACCTAAAATTATTGTGTGTATGTTTAATTTATTTTACCTGTCTTAACGGCAACATCTACATACAATAATTTTAGGTTAGGCCGAGACTTAAAATTACTTTCTAGGCCTAACCTAAAATTTCAGCGCTTGACGATAATATCTGAACTACGCCGGACGGAACCGATTTAAATTGTTGAACCAAAACACATGTTTCTTCAATGTATTTACATTCATTGCCATAGCAACCACCAATTTGGTAACGCGTTTTTCGTTACTCGTATTTTATATTTGTCATTGCAATGTCGCCATACAGTCAGACAGACAAGAATGTTATAAAAGTAATGGGTAAATGGGTTTTGATAATGGGTGAATAACCATATAAGCTTCGAAAAATATTATATTTTGAAATGTCTTTCAGACACTTCAGTTTATTTATCAGACTTATTGTAGTTTCAAAAATACTATTTCGCCGCAGTCGAGAATCTATTAGGATTTCTTAAATAGAATAAACATACACATTCACGATATTTTTTAAAAGTATGGTAGTTACAATTTTATACATTTCGGAAAATGATGAGTTTTTTTTATTGAACGCTAAACCATTCTCCGCGCGCCATTATACCGACTCAAAGTTTTCTCGTCTTTCAAAACAGTTCCGACACACGCATGTTGTATTTTTACGATGCATAAATTCAAATTAAATGAGACGTAAATGCAACGAGAAAATGAACTTCAATATTACTCTTACGGCAAAGATTCAACACGCCAGAGGTGCAGCCTTTCGCAATTTCCTAAATCGTATCAAACGTGAACGGTACAAATTTGACAACACATTTTACACGCGCGCAACCCTTTTACCATCCACGTCCTGTGCATCATCAATTTATTCTGTTGCTCTGTGTCAAATATTTACCAGTATATGTGCGAGTTCAATGAAATTATCCGAAGGGTGCAGCTATAGCGGGGGGACAGGATTTCCACGACGCTACACGACCCGGGCGCTTCCCTTCCCAAATTAAAGGTGAAATTGAATTCCGATTCGCAAATACCGTTCCAATTTCACATCCAACAGTTATTTAGCGAAACTCGAGGGGGTCAAAATTGCATTTCCTTTCGTAAAATTAACTAATACAAACTGAATCGTCGACCTAGGGGACGTTACGTTGCATATTAAATGGGATCGGAGATTTTTAGATTAGGTTAAACGAACTGATTTGCGCGTTAAAAGGTGTAGGTTTTGATACTATGTAGGGCAAAGAAACCATGTATGAAGTGGATTTTCATAGTTTGAAAGTACACATTCTTAGACTCGAGCACAAACTGTTTCAGCCGCAGACAAGCATTGTAGAAATTACGACAGGAGAAATACCCAAAATGTATGTCATCCATTTTGCTAAACATTTCATTGACACCAAACATATAAATAATAACAAAGTTAAAACAAACTTTGAAGGAAATTAACGTGGAAACGATGTTATTTCTGAAACCAAATCACTGAAACCAATAAAACAAAATGTATAATCTGACAAAAGAAGGTACACGAATATTTATGACGTTGTCAAATAGAGCAATATGCAATATAATTTCATTTATTACGCGCATGTTTAAGTTAACAGGTACAATGTTAAGGGTTTATTTTTTTTAAGAACTTAATTAAACTAACTTAAACCCTCTAGTCACTGTATGTTTTCCGTTTGTTGATATAAGTTGGTAGCACTTCTTACTTTCCCAAAAAAAGCGGTTAATATGGAAACGCTGTTATATACAGGGTAGGTGAAAAGTCTGAGAACGGCTTAGTATTTCGTATATAAGGAAAGTTGAATGTAGGCGCGATTCAGGAACCTACTCTATGTAAAAATACGATTTTATTAATGTTTTGTTAGTAATGTATACATTTTGGCATCAAGAACCGGTCATCCACCAGGGGATGCGGAATACTACCCCCCGCCAAAAAAAACCCCCCCCCCCCCAGGTGAAACGTGACGTCTCGAAATCTGCCAACTAACCAATATGGGAGCCGTGTCCGCGACTGGAATACTACCCCCCCTAGCAAAAGCGGGTCGCCGGAATACTACCCCCCGGAAAACTACCCCCCAAGCAGGTTCCTACAATTATACTGTTATCGGAAACATACTGTGACTAAACAGTTTAGGTTAGTCCTCTAGTTTTTTTTTATTCTAATTATATAAAGTGATAATACAAACGCATCGAAACTTGAGTGTGCGTGACTGGAAAACTGCCCCCCCCCCCCCCCTCCCCCCCGCCCCCAAAACCTCGGGACCCCCGCGCGGGGGTGGTTTTCCGGGGGGTAGTATTCCGGCGACCCATCCACCAAACGGGCAGCGCTCATTACATAGGAAAGCAGTTAGGCCTATTGTTTGATATTTACTGTGAGACTAAGGTTTTAGCATAATTTTACTAACAGGAACTGAATCTCTTTCATTCAGTTTTCTATGAAATGTGTGTAAAATCGATAATATTTAGAAAAAAACATAAAAGAATTCGTATTTTGTTTTACTATTAAAAAAATCTTATGTTTACGAAGCGAAAGTTTGTGCTTCCGTGTTTGCTGTAGGCCCACACTGAAAAAACTCTAACCGTACTGCAAAGTTAAAATTAATGTTAACAGTTTTTCTGTCATGGTAACATTTATAATGTCATGGTTACTTTAGAGCTTGAAATATTTGCATTGCTGTAAGGTTTTTTTAATGTTGAGTTTTACTGTAAACTCTAATGTAGTAAAATGTCATAGTTAATTTAATATACGGAAAGGCGATGATTGTAGTCACTAAATTAGTTAATGTAACTATAAGGTAAATCAAACGTAATATACATCTAAAAAACGGAATGAAAACAATATCTTAATATGTTCACAATGTTAGCTTACTTACAAGGCATAAAGGCGGTTATTTATGCAGTGAACTGGGTTACATCCGTTGTACATCCTTAAAGACGGTAGCCTTTTCCTGTTTTAGAGTTACCCTGTCCACAATTACAGTTTCTCACGTTTTTACGATATTCGAATTCAGTTTCTCTTCAGTACTCGGTAGACTAACAAGTAACAACAAAGACCACATCAAACAGCTATAACTAAACTGCTTCGTTTTCGATCTTCTTGTTTTTCAACATACATGTAGAAGCTTTGTTGACGTCATGGGGATTTCAAAATTATATTACAATTTTTAAAGGTAAGTTCAGGTAAATACATAAGTTAATACAGTATTATAATTAGATGCAGTAATTTTAAAAACTACCATAATAAATACGGTATATATTCAATGTTAAAATTTCATTACAGGTTATGGGAGGTTGCCTGAAGTTATACATAACTTTGCCATTCTATTTTAAAGATATACAACTAATCTATTTTCTATATATTTTAAATTATTGTTTTAATAATCATTCTGGTAAATATTTAAAATTCATTTTAGTAATCTATTTACACATGATTAATTTATTATAAAATAATATACTTTCATTTCAGAAAATGAAATAGATATACTTGCCCTATCCAATATGAAGGAAATCCATGTAAAGGAACTTATTTTTTAGTACCTAACTTCCATTTAACTGATTTAACATTACTACATACAACTACAGACAATTAATTCATATTATATCTTTTCAAGTAAAAATATAAGGCTCAAAGAAAGAAAATTAACAAAATAACATAATTGTTAATTTATATACGTCAGGCATTTCGCTAAAATATTTATTAATAACAACTACATCTTACAACAAATTAACGATTTGTTAAAAAAATATTCTAAAAGATTCAGTTTGGTTGTTTAGCTGTTTAAAAATGTGTGAATGAATATTTAATATGTAGGAGTGGTTTTTAAGAAGTACTTTTCCATTAAAGCCTCATTTAGACTGCCAATGGCATCAGTCAATTAACATGAATTGTTTTAGGAATTTTTACATTTGAAATGACAGAGCCTTATTTTATTATTTTGTAAATATTTTGATGTATTTCAAAAACCTAAAAATAGCATATACAAATATTTGGATAATGAATTTTGATTACTTTTATCAGAACAAATTATTCTGATATTTAAAATAATTTATGTATTTAAAATAATTTACGATGTTTACGAATATTGTATTGATCAACCCTTGTTAACTAATTATTAAAACTAAGAATGTTTTTTACTAACAAAAAAGTTACTTCAAACTAGCTTAACTACTACTCAAGATAATAAATATCCATCTTCAGTGGGAAATGTCGCAGTAATTAATTAAATTAAAAGTAATGAACTCATTATCAAATACGGTAGCTTTAAACATAAAATTTAGGTAAACATTTTTAAACGTTGTAATTTAAAGCTTGAATTCTTTATTTTAAGATACAGTAAAAATGTTATGTCCTTTACTATGTAAATAACTACATACATTAATAATTATGTATATTATATAATATATTTTATAGTTATCTTACACTTAATTTTTATTTTTTCCAGAACTCTTACTATGTACCTCCTCTAACTGGAGGACCTCGACAGTTAGTATGCAGGGGAAAGCTTGTCGACAAATTTCGAAATAAAATATCGGAGTTAAGAAAAGTTGTTTCTGTTGTGACAAAAATAACTATTATTACAATAAACAAACTATATAGTAATTACAATCTTAACTAGTGTTAGAACTTTATTAGTATGAAGTTCACCACTATATCAACTAACCTTGCAAGGACGTTTGTTATACCGAAACACTCAGAGCAATTACTCTTATGATTACAATAACTAATATGAGTGTAATATTTTGTACATGTATTGGCTAATTTTATTATTTTTGTGACAATAACAACTAACTTACCAGTAAAGGAACACTACAATATTAAACACTCTACCTAATGTTATAACTACATTAGTTTATATTCACTACTACATTAACTAGCCTTGCGACATAGTTAGTAGTGCCTTAATGTCATAGAAACATTAGGCTTACTGTTGAACTTACATTTGCTGCTAAGTTAATAACATTGCTATAATATCAAGAGATCAACAGTAGCTTACTTTAACAGTAAAGCTAACTACACCCTGCTGACCCGTAAACAAATATTTCTTTTACCGCAACATTAATTGTGTTGCTGCAAGGATAGAGTTTTTTCAGTGCAACATCCATCTATTCTGTTTTTTCATCTATTTTTTAATCCATCTATTCTGTTTTTCAGCGATCAATTAATCTACCGTACGTCAAAGAATCACTTTTAGCATTGTCACGGGCTCTTTGGAAATTTTTTCATTACTCGGTGCTTTTTGACGTACTAGCCGCGCTATTAAATGCAATTTATTGTTCAAGAGCCTTTAAAAGTAGCTTTTAGACGGAACTGCGTCATCCGCGAGGTGTGTACCCGGTTTACTAGTTACCGCACCTTACATGTCCGACAGCGCAGATTCATAATACAAGCGACAGTCGGTACCATTAGCCTTACATGTATCTTGTAATATATCAGCTGTTTGTTTTAATTACTCCCGACAATTATTACGCCTACAGTGTTTACAGCGGGTCGGTATTCTTTGACACATACTCCTTTAACCTACACTGTTTCTAAAATAAGAGCTTTTAAATAATGTAAATGCAACTGGGTTATAGTGTACACGTGTTATTTACCATAGTAGGCTTACAAAGTAAGGAAGTGTGACGATGGGAACGTAAATAGAAAGGTTACCGAAGAAAGAATAAACCTTGGGTACTTTGTTTCATCATTTTGTAAAAAAAAAACTGTGAGTGGAAAGACATGGAAAGATTTAGCGGTTAACACGTCCACTGCTAAGGACGCACTTGAGAGCTTGACACTGAACACTATGAGAAGCGGCCGTCGCACAGTGCATCGTATTGGGAGTTACACAGTGCAGTGCGTGCTTCGCACGCCAACCAGTAATGCTTCGCTATTGCATAATTATTTTGGTAAAATAAATGCGACCAATGATGGTAATTTTGTGTGTCATAAGGATATGAATCGTTGGTTCTAAACCATGTCATTTATACCACTTCATAGCTGTACACCATTTACATGTCGTCATAGGACCTGTTTTGTCTTTATGATAATCAGTGTTGCAATTGTAGTGAAACCCTGACATTAATTTTTCAGACCATATGACATCTTTTAGAACGTTATTTTTGAATGGCAGCCATTTTTTTTGACCTGGGGATTTTGTTGACTGTACTTTTTGGAAGCCTCACGAAGCACGGCAGGAAGCCCTAGAGGAAGCTACATAATAAATTTCGTTCCAATCCGTTTGGTAGTTTTGGAGAGATCGTTATTTAATAAATTTGACACCCCCAAACCCCCCCTAAAATTTCGAATTTTTTTAAGCTTTTCTTAGCGAGCATCTATGGCCCTAGAGGAAACTACATACCAAATTTCATTCCAATCCGTTTGGTAGTTTTCGAGAGATCGTGATTTAGTCAATTTGACCCATCCAAGCCCCCCTAAGATTTCGAATTTTTTTAAACCCTATCTTAGCCAGCACCTACGGCCCTAGATGAAGCTACAAACCAAATTTCGTTGCAATCCGTTCGGTAGTTTTGTAGAAATCGTGATTCAGTAAATTTGACCCACCCAAACCCCCCTAAGATTTCGAATTTTTGGAACCCCTTACTTAGCCAGCCCTTACGGCCCTAGATGAAGCTACATACCGTTCAGTAGTTTTGGAGAAATCGTGATTTAGTAACTTTGACCCCCAAACCCCCCATAAGATTTCGAATTTTGTGAAACCCTTTCTTAGTTAGCACCTATGGCCCTAGAGGAAGCTACATACCAAATTTCGTTCCAATCCGTTCAGTAGGTTTTGAGATTTCGTGATGATTCAATGAGTGTATGAGTGGTATTTGGCTTTTATATATATAGATTACTTCGCTGCAGTCGAACTGAAGGAGATGTCGGACGGAATCGTCAACATTAAAAGTTTGCTGTTAAATTTACAAATTGAAAAAGATAACGGCTATGGATGGTCACACTCTATAAAGAATAAGCTAGCAAACGAAGAGTTGGAGTACATAGAAACAGTCAGAGGATCCGAAAAGAGGCTAAAAGGAGCTGCCAATAGAGCCAGATGGATAGGAATAGTAAGGAATTAGCCAAGTTAAAAAGTTCCACACTTCTATAAGTATGCCATGCCTTAACGACTTTCCGATACTACTTTTCTCCCCTGTCTTTACCATCTGATTTCCACACGTTATCATCTGAAAACACTTCCCAAGCAATGCGCAATTCTACGAATCATTCAAGTAGTCTTTACCGCAGTCGTGATAAGACAAGAAGCTTATGGAAATCACTCCAAGACTATCTCAACTGTCACATGTTTGACATTAACTGTTAAGCCATGCAGACAGTGAAGATTAAACCAAAGTGTTTTGACTGAAGATGTCTGCGTCCCTTGAAGGGGTACTAGACAGGTTGTACTTCGTGTTGAACTCATCAATCGTTAGTAACCTTTTTGGAATACAGTTAAATTTCTTCTTTTTTTTATTTTTAGACGTTTTGCTGTAATTTTGCGTTTAAATAATTTCCATAACACTATGTTTACTGTTGTTTTTTTATATCAACTAGCAGGGGCACCAGCGGCTTAACTCGCAGATATGAAAGAAAATATCGGATAAATATGCAGAGTTCACAGTCCAATCTATGGAGCGCCAGACAGCTCAAAACCACGATTTACGCCAGTTTTATTTTAGGAGGGTTTCACGTTTAAAAAAAAAATTAATTTAAGCCTCGGCAAAAGTGAAAAATATTTTTGAGTTGACCTCAGCTCTCCAAGTGACAGAGCTATGCACTACCAGCATTGAGTTTGTGTTCGTTTCATTCTTCCCCTAGCAAATATAGGGCAGCTTCATAAATGCGGAAACTAGAGGGTTACAGACGCACTGAAATGCGCAGGCGTGACAATGTATGCGAGTAAGTGTTATTAAACACAGCTTTCTTTCACACATTCAATATTAACAGATTTATTATTTTTCAAATAGTTCACCACGAGCAACAAGTTGATGTGATAACCACCAGAGTGCAGGATAAAGCACTGCTTCCACAATAAAGCAGATTTTATCGTCATAAATTATCCAAATTTATTGAAATTGCATTTATTATACTTGGAATGTGGTGAGCTTTTTACATTTTTTACATATATATATATATATATATATATATATATTTGCATTATTAAATAAGAAAAAACTTAGATTTTGAGTGAAGTCAAAGAACAAATGTAGTTAGAACAAATTAAACAAGCTAAATGATATCCACATTCAGACTGTTCTAACCTTTCAAATTTCATATTCAGAATAACTTTCTTATAATTATTAATTGTTACGCGTTTAACATTGCCCATAAAGGAGTTGAAATTCAAGATGGTGGCTGGGTCTGCCGAGCCTTAACGGTAATACACTAACAGGACTGCGAAGTTTCTTCAAAACACTTTTTACTATAGGCTACGGCATATCCTTCTGATCGGACAAACACTCTACATTCAGATATCACGCCTTATTAACGACCTTATTTCGACGCTAAAAAGGACAAAACTGCCCCCTTCATCGCAAAAAGCGTTTACTAACTTAACGAGGTAACGCTCCACACACGGCATTGCTCCGGGCGTCCATACAGGTAACCGTGTTACACCATTAACCGAGCGAGCACTCGAGGAGTCCGGTATTGTTAGTGAGTAGGGTTATTTCGACATCTTGCAATACCTATCGTTTCTTTTAATCAAACGCAGTGTTCTTTTAAGCGAATAACTGAAATGTTAGTTTTTTACTTCAGCCTCTTCTATTTGTTGAAACACAAAATTGGCAAAATGTTGACTGGGATTAGTGAACAAATTTCAAAAAACTAACCGACAGGCTGGCTTTGATTCTCCTTTAATCTTTATCCAAACTGATATCTATCAAATAGGTTTATAATTTTCAGACGAGAAATGTGAACTTGTGAATTTTTTTTAATGTAAGAATGTAGAAAACAAAAAGCGAGTCAGCTAAATCAACTCTTTTAAAAGACACCAGTTTAGGTACAAATTTCGACCTGCTCAGTATCAAAATAATTCGATCGCGCAGCTGAACCGCTGACGTGAGTAGAGCGAATTTCCAAAATTAAATGTATATGTTTTAGGGTTTCATCAGCTTACTTCTTTATGGTACTGTACTAGGACCTAAAAGTATTTTATTGTACTAGGACCAACAAGTATTGTACGTAAACAATGCATTGCGCTACTTTAAAGTTACAACAACTCAAAAGGTTCAGCTTCTTTCCAACTGATAGCAGCACTGTCGCGCATCGGTTAAATTGCGTTAAAAATCTGTAGAAAAGTTAATAATGTAATTTAACCAATTAAAGGTCTGCTCCAGTAAACGAGAAAGCAACCGGAAACGCAAGCGCTTCTCACTATATCCCTATATCTAAACAGTGCAATTTCTTGCAGCTGAAAGCTTTGACATTGCCTCATTTCAAACCATTTTATAAGTCTATCTTTTGTAATTGAGTGTTGAAAAAAAACTGAATATTCTTTATAAAATTTCGGATCCGACTTGCAAATTATTTTTCATTATTAATTTTTTATTGTGTTAGGAAAAAATCAAACTTTGTACTTACAAAATGTCAATTACATAACAAATCAAAAGCATTTGAAAAAAATGTAAATTGCAAAACGGATGCGTATTGTGACCTTGCAAACAATTTTATGATAAAAAATAAACTAAATAAATGGTTTAAAATTTAACATTGCTCTTATGGGATAAAAACCCAAGATGGCCGTCACTACAGCAGATCCTTAAAACACATTCAAGCAAAGCCAAGATAAAGCAGTTTCATCTCTTACTCTATTGTTGTAAAGCCTCCGCTAAAAATACTTGCACGTAGCGACTTCAAGCCAGGAACTTGTCACATACCTGAAAAACAAAAAAGGACGAGATAAGTACAGATGGAAAACTAGAAGTAATTGTAGAAAAGGATAGTACGGATACGAAGGCCGGTCAGTTGTGCAAGATAGGTTCTATGTTTAGTACCAGACCTTGACGTGGTCTGAATTTCAACTGTTTTAATGAATCATATCTTGTCCACCGCCCTAGATTCGGCAGACATGCTGCTGAACGATGGACAGACGTGTAGGCGTGTACATTTTACTGTGTGAACAATCTGATTGTTGCATTCGCCTCCAATACATTTTAACCAAATAAAAACGGAATATATATATAAGCGATATATAAGTACTGATATAGAATCAACGTGCAGCAAAAACTACTTAAGATACAATTACGAAAATTTAAAGGTACTGTATGTTCTTATGGGGTCATAGAAGCACACTAAGAAATTATTTTACAAAATGTTTTTTTTTAAACGTAAAAATAGTGAAAACTCAGGGATTCACTCCCGGTACTGCATCAGATAAAACAGCTGTTCGGATCACTAAGTTTAGCAACATATGTTTGTTTACATTCATTACCGTAGCAACTGACTGAGCAAATTTAGATTCAGTTTATTATTATTCTCAACCAAAAGCTTTTTTCGGTTAGATTAACAAACTAAAGGCAAACACAAAAAACCAACGAAAAATGCTAACTGTATAATTCAACTCAAACGTCTGTTGTTACATAATTTAAATAAAACAGCCGATTTGGATCAAAAACTTTATTTAGGTTAGGCCTACAATGAACCAAAACACTTTTATTTGCAACCAATTTGGCAAATTTAGCTTCACAACTAACAGCTTTTTTTAGAATCGGTAAAGGTTAACAACATTTTTACTGTATTATAAGTCAAACATCTGGTGTTACATATTATATTGTTTCCTTTAGTTGGTAATATAATAATTAATTATTGATTGTTTAAATATTAATGGTGGGATTACAACGCATGTAGCGATTCGAATTATTGAGTTTGGTCGTGTCTATTTTATTCTCTATCTTATATTACATTAGATATGTATGGGTCACTCAACCGTCATGTTCGGAAAAATTTCAGCGTATACAATAATATGTTTGCATTGGTTTCGCCAAGGGTTGTAGCCGGGGAATGGTGAGCGAAGCGAACAGTGTTGCCCTACTGTAACATATATCTAACGGGGTCCTTTTGATGTCAAAATGGTGGGGGAAATACTGAAATTTTTAAACGATTTAAACGAAAGTTTAGGTCTGTATTAAACTAGTTTAAAAAGTGGTATTTGTCCATTTAAAATACATAGATTGAAGCTGTTCAGAGTTGGTAGAAGAATCAGCCTTTTACTTACACATCGCTAAACTTCTTCTGTGTAGGCTATTTTTTCGTTAAAAACTGATTCATTACTTTGAAACAATTTAAACTGCATTTCTAATTTGTGTGTAGCCTCTAGTTTGTATAGATTTGTTTCCTTTTCAATTACTTTTTATTCGTTATTCTTGTTTTAATAAATTCGTGTTTTCGAGGTCCTGATTTCACCCTTTAAACAAGGCATTGTAGAAAGTAGTCTAGAGATTTCTTCGAAAGAAAATCACTCGGTAATTGATACGCCGCCGTCTGACGAACTTTGCGCACGCACAATAATAACAAGAATTACATTAATACGTATATTTCCACCTAAAATGGTAGTAGAACTGCTGCAGAGTCTTGATGTTAAAATGATTGAGAATTAATAAAACAAAGCAGAAATACATAATTCATGACCGACGGAAGCTTCCTATTCTTATTCGATCAACAACTCCTAAAAAGTAAGAACAGCAAATAAAGAACACGCTGTAACCAGAACCTACAACACACTATTTATGAGATTTAATTAGCACTTCACTATAGTGATTCACATCCTAACCTACGTCAGAAGCCACTCAACGTCAAACTTATTTACGTTGGCTTTAGATTTACGTTGTACGTGCTGTTGTAGAGGAGAGCATTGCCAATCGACACGATACGTTGCATCGGACATTCTTATCGTGTTTGTGTCATGTTCGGTTTAGAATCCGCAGGGCTCTGTCGCACCCCGGCTGAACAGATCTAATTTAAGGTGTACGTTATGTAATGTCAGAGTTACGGATAAGAAATTTTCTACACAAGTATAAGTGGAATGAGAAAAGTATGCCGTCCAGTATTGCAAAGCTGAACGGCTACTTCACAGTTCCCTTTCCACCTTCGTCGTTATCGTTTGTCTTGGCAACACTTTTCAGCTGCAGAGGGCAGTCGCGCTCTGTACATGGATTTTTGTTTACATATTTTGGCGTTTACAAATATTATTATGGAAGTGATTACACTTCTTTTTTATGCGATTTTCCTTCAGATTTTTAAAAATATTTATTTATTAAATTAAACTTATGTGAGCGAGAATAGTGTTATTTTTTAAATATAAATTCCTTCTCACCCGTCGAGCTCAAAATACGGCGTTGCCCGTGGTGGTGGTAACTTTGATCCCCCCAAACCCCTCCTAAAATTTCGAAATTTTTCATACCCTTTCTTAGTGAGCACCTATGGCCCTAGAGGAAGCTACATACCAAATGTCATTCCAATCCGTTCGGTTGTTTTGGAGAAATCGTGATTTAATAACTTTGATCCCCCCTAAAATTTCGAATTTTTGTAAACCCTTTCTTAGCGAGCGCCTATGGCCCTAGAGGAAGCTACATACCAAATTCCATTCCAATCTGTTCGGTAATTTTGGAGAAATCGTGATTTAGTAATTTTTACCCCCCAAAACCCCCTAAAATTTCCAATTTTTAAAACACTTTTTTAGTGAACACTTATGGCCCTAGAGGAAGCTACATACCAAATTTCATTCCAATCCGTTCGGTAGTTTTGAAGAAATCGTGATTTAATAACATTGATCCCCCAAATCCCCCTAAAATTTCGAATTTTTTCGAACCCTTTCATAGTAAGCACCTATGGCCCTAGATGAAGCTACATACCAAATTTCATTTCAATCCGTTCGGTAGTTTTTGAGAAATCGTGATGAGTGAGTGAGTGAGTGGTATTTCGCTTTTATATATATATATACATATATATATATATATAGAGATAGATTATTGAGTTTAATTATTCATCAAGCAATTTACATATCATACAGAAAAGTGTTTGAGGGATATAACACATTTTTTATTCCCAATAATAAGGTAGTGTAGTCTTAGTCTATCATATCCAGTGGTTTAGGTTTAATTCTTCGCAAACGTCTAACTGCATTGCTAGAGTCCAGCAGGCTTCGTATCTCAGTATGGCCACGCTGAGAAATGCGTTGTCCATGTTTTACTGCTTGTTTTATTATTTCTTCAATAACTAGCTCAACCTCAAGATCCCTAATGTAACTTGTCATTCCTCACATACCATGGAGCATTAACTATGTATGCAACCAAGTACTTTGTTTTGAAAGGTCTGAATTAATTTAATATTGGTCTTCTTCAAACACCCTCAGAGTTTAATTGCATATGTCCAGACAGTTTGGCGTCAAGAGTTTTTCCCAAGTACTTAGCAGTGTTTTATGTGTTTTGTTCTGAATTGAATGAGATAAAATGTTGTTTTATATTATACATATAAATTAATTCGTAAGAGTTTGAAAATGATCAACTAATAATGGTAACTGACACAAGATCAACATATAGTGTTACGAGGCAACTATATATATATATATGTGTAATATATATATATATATATATATATATATATAGATATGGCAACGACTGTAATGGCTGTAATAGGTAGTCTTTTTCCAAGTATAAATGATTTGATTAAGTAAACTTTACTGTTTGATTAAATATTTTGCTACACTGTAACAGAGCCTTAAAACCTTTAAATTTATTAAGCCAGCGCGGCAGTAGGGGTCACCCCAATTTACCTTACTTCATGGAACGATTCTATTTTACTTATTGCGGAATTGTTTTATTCAGTCTTACACAACACAGAACCAAAGCGACCTTTTAAACGGTATCAAAGGCGCTTCGCATTAAAAATGGAACTACCAAAACCACGTCTTTCCCCGTGTGAAACGCCCTACAGTGCACTTCGTGTTTATAATTAAAGGACGGAAACATAAATATTAACCTCGGGAGAGAAACATTCCGTGTAAGGCAATGCTGCCAACCACACCCACAATAATTAGACGTACCGACCGACATGTACATCGACGCCCAGCTTCTCCGTTCCTCAATTACTGGATACGACGGTTTGCACTTTTCCTGAGGGGTCAGCCTTCAATCAATTGTAAAGAACAATCCGTGATTAGAATCAAGGACAATGCGGTTTGTCGGGAAAACTTGAACGCTGATCCGGACTGAAACGTTTGTTTCCAATACGCCGCCCTAAAGGCGAGTTTATCTACAAGCAAAACTATTGTGTACCTTTGGCGCAAGATATCAGCACTAAACTTCAAAGATGTGATAAGCGGAACCTTGGTAACTGGCTGGCCAGCGGACAAATTCGCTTCGCCTTGTACCAGAAACTGCCCACGGTAAAATCCTCTCGTGGATTTGAACAAAGTCCTTTTTTATGGTATTTTACGTTTTAATCGATTTTGGGCAACCCAGACAAACTATAAGGTCGTGTAAATAAATACAACGTGCACAATAACCTCCTATACTTAATTCTTTACATAAAACAAAACAAAAGTATCATTTCAGTACGAAAAATCTAAAAATTACTTACGGTCCTAAAAAGTGCTTCCGCTAGTTGGGTTTATTTGACTAACGAACCCGTCTGAGCCACTTAGAAAACCAACTTATGTACAAAATTTTGACCAAATCGGACGTAAAATGCGGCCGTTATAGTGCGAACACATACATATAACATTTTTAACGACGCCTATACGTGTTCTGGGGACCGTGATCGGTGCTCATATACAGAATCACTGCAACAACTTGTCTATCCTAAGGGCGTAAATGAAAACAATACAAATTCTCTAGCACTGCAACAGCACTCTTCTGGCTCGTCCGTTACATAACCGGCCTCGTGCGAGTTAAATGGGTTTTAGCGAATTTCCATAGGAAAAATGAGCTATTGCAGTGGCCTTTATGGTAAGACCCAAGGTCGGGAGTAGGAAATGAGCACCGATCATGGTCCCCAGAACACGTATTAGGCGTCGTTAAAAGTGTTATATGTTTGTGTTCGCACTCTAGTGGCCGCATTTTAAGTCCGATTTGGTTCAAATTTGGTACACATGTTGGTTGTCTACGTCGTTCAGACGAGTTCGTTAGCCAAAAAATCTCACAATCGGGAGCACGTTTTTTGAACGGAAGTAACTACTTTTTTGAGATTTTTCCTACGAGAATGAATTTGTTTTTGAGTTTTTTCTACAAATATAAATGTAGGATGTTATTCTGCACATTTTGTTTTTTACGCGACCTTATGGCTCGCTTGGTTTCCCCAAAATCGATCAAAACGTAAAATACCATAAAAGTACCCGGTTCAAAGCCATGTGGTGGATTCTATCGTGGGGTTGGCGTGCGAAGCACGCAATGCTTTGTGTATTGAAGATACTCCCAATACATGAGTTGGCGTGCGAAGCACTCAATGCTTTGCGTATTGAACTCAGCACCGTCGTCAATAGACCTATTTCTCAAATTGTTGGTTTAAACCCTAAAATATAGGCCTATAAACTTAGTTTTGGAAATTTGCTCAACTCACGTCAGCGGTTCAGCTGCGTCGTCGAATTATTTAAAAGTTACAAATTCAATTCTACACATCAAAATTAAGAAAAACATTCACATCTTTTAAACAGCGAATGATACGGAGTAGAAATCTTGCGTGATACTTAATAATAAAGGACCAACATGTGAAAAATAACCAACCAATTTCTTTTACTTTTCTTGAAATTCTTTGAACAAATATCATTTTAAAACTGTGACTTTTACAACAAACATTTCTCTTTCATCCTTCATCGGACGATAACATTTTTTAAGTCAAAAATTATTGAGGAAATAATGAAAGGTTTAAAGAAAATCAACAGATTACATTTGTTAGTTGTGTGAAGAGAATTAGAGAGTGTATGAATGGAATCATTACCGATCAGGACGTGAGTTTTCGTGAGAAATCTTAAATTACAAGGAGGTAATGGCGTGTAGAAAAAGGAATTTTGATTATTGGCGGGAAAGAACTATTACTTCTGTAATTTTCGTCTGAGAATTATCGGTTTTTTAAGAGTTTGTCAGTAAAAAGTTTCTGAGACGTTCAGTCGTTAATAATAAAGACAAATACAAAACTGTACAAAATTTTAATTTGCGACTGACGTATCTTTTTTCCCTACAGGATAAGTCGCGTAAACAGAATTGAAGCAGAAAAGAAATCAGGGGCGAATACAATTTGCAACGTCTCTTAATCCGAGTTGTTATGTAAAGCGACTTCGCCAACAGAACTATTTAGTCTGACGAGAGAGTTAATTTCTTTATCACCACCGCTTTCCGATTATCAATCACTCACTCGATCAGTAACCAGTACAGCGATCTTAATAGGTGTCTTGATTTAAAAGCGCTATCGAACTCAAATTAGACCGACGGACAATATTAGTGTTAAAGAAACTTGGATTTAACAAACTAAACAGCGGCAGGAGTGCATCATCGATTATGAAGCAATTAAAATATCCGCCAGTAGAGCTCGACCATTTTGGCCGCCAAATGACGTCACCCTTCGCTGGAGCGGTGCCAAAAATTCAGCAGACAAATCATGAGACCGACCAACATGCACTTTCGCCAAAAAACATTTCTTTTTGTATCTTTCTTACTCATCTAATTCTTTCTTAACTTTGTATTTCCACTCTGATTACTCATTTGTCTGCTTGTCTCCATCATCTGATTGTCTATGATTAGCACAGTCAAATTAGACCTAAACTGGAGAATCCAAAAAAACAAAGGTCTGATTTTTGTAGTTGTTCAGTAGCCTTACTGTCGAGCATGATTTGGGTCTAATTTTACTGCACTAGATGTGAAATGTGAATAAAAGAGAGACAGAGTACGAAATAGAAAGAGATGGAAGAAAAAGTCCCGAAGAACATACCGCATACACAGACTTTTACGGTAAGAGGGCGGAAGTAAAGCAAACAGTACTTTACCAAGTAAAACAATGTAGTTAGCAGGTGACGTGACTAAGGCATTTACGATGTTTTTATGAATATGCGATGGTCGTATTAGTCCATATTATAAATAATTATATCTTTTAAAACTTGATGAATTTAGATCTTTTCGTATTTTAACAACATTGCTTGCAAGATGTCCTTGAAACTAAAATATCGACTTGGCAAAAAAGTTTGTTTTTACCTCAGATGTAAGTAAAATTAATGTGATCACGCAGCCGAACCGCTGACGAGAGTCGAGCAAGTTTATGTGTTTTAGGGTTTCAACCGACTATTTGGCAAATTGGTCTACTCACTAAGGCGCTGATAGCTGCCTACGTATACGAAATATATTAGTACAATTTGTTTGCACCTCGGCCTGCTCCGGCTCGCTCGCAGCGGAAAAACACGCTTTGCGAGTTCGCACGTAGGCCTTGCGCCCTCGTATTGTGGACTGCTTTGCTTCGCTGGAAGCGGACATACTCGCTTTTTACGGTACTTTAACATATTTTACGTTTTGATCGATTTTGGGGGAACCATACGAGCTATAAGAATGCGTAAAAGAATGTGTGGACCAAATCGGACCAAAGTGCGGTCGTTAGAGTGCACCAGACGGGCTATAAGAAAATGTAAAAGAACGTGTGGACCAAATCGGACGTAAAGTGCGGCCGTTAGAGTGCACCAGACG
>JAGFPH010000642.1:370607-387988 GCA_018207615.1 Philaenus spumarius
GTGTGGACCAAATCGGACGTAAAGTGCGGCCGTTAGAGTGCACCAGACGGGCTATAAGAACGTGTGGACCAAATCGGACGTAAAGTGTGGCAATTAGAGTGCAAACACATATATTTATAACAATTTAAGTATCGCTCCAAAACGTTTTCTGGGGACTATGAGCGGTGCTTTTTAAGTATTCCCAACCTTAGGTCTCACCATAAGAGTCACTGCAAAAGCTTACCTTTCCTATGGAAATACGCTAAAAAAAATACAATAAAGTTGTCGACATTGATAATCATGCTCGCGCACAAAACTGCGATGTATAATAAATCTTTTACCATAATTGCATGTCGCTTGTGCATACTGCCTGATCCCCTTAGTGCTACTGATGGCCGTGGTCAATTTACAAAATCACTAAAGCTCGATTTAACGAACGGTATGGACGTGGATTGATATCTTTACTCGGGTGTGTCGGAAATGTGTTTATATAAATAGTGGGTTTATGTATGATGTTTCTACGGCATGATTTATGATGCGAACGTGCTTGTTGTCTATAAATCGTTTGTTTTTCTGCTTCATTAAATAAAACTAAGTTGTAGTATAGCTATATTAATCTATATATATAAAAGCGAAATACCACTCACTCACTCACTGACTCACTCATCACGATTTCTCAAAAACTACCGAACGGATTGAAATTTAATTTGGTATATAGCTTCCTCTAAGGCCATAGGTGCTCACTAAGAAAGGGTTTTAAAAAATTGGAAATTTTAGGGGGTTTGAGGATAAAAATTACTAAATCACGATTTCTGTAAAATTACCGAACAAATTGGAATGCAATTTGGTATGTAGCTTCCTCTAGGGCCATAGGCGCTCGCTAAGAAAGGGTTTAAAAAAATTCGAAATTTTAGTGGGGATTTGGGGGGATCAAAGTTATTAAATCACGATTTCTTCAAAACTACCGAACGAATTGGAATGTAATTTGGTATGTAGCTTCCTCTAGGGCCATAGGTGCTCACTAAGAAAGGGGTATGAAAATTTTCGAAATTTTAGGAGGGGTTTGGGGGATCAAAGTTACTAAAATCATAATTTATAGATCTTTTATTATTATGACAATAGTGCTTTTATTATTTAAGATCTATATAAATATATATATATAAGCCAAATACCACTCACTGACTGAACACTTAAAAAGAATACAATTACGTTAAAAAGACTGAAAATACCAACCACCACGGGCAACGCCGTACGAGTCAGCTAGTATAATATATATCAGGTTATCCGTCTTGCACCTTTTTTGTAGTTTATCACTACCGGTACGCGTTTCGGGTACAGGCCCCCCTCTTCAGGTTTGGTTAATAGATTTTACTCACATGTGAGCACATCAAAAATAAAATGAATCGATAAATAACTTTAAGTTCATAACATTAAAAAAAAGAGAGATTTTTCCAAATTTCGTGTTTTTATAAGCATTTTTCTTTTCCTTTATACTGTGTATTTTTTTAATACTAGATGCTAGATTTTGCTGCAACCTCCATACTGTTAAAAAAATAACTTAAATGTAAAAAGACAAAACTCTTCTGCAGGTTTTTTGTTCGAATGCAATAACTAAGCGTCATTTAGCGCGACAGTTAGACTTGAAGATAAGATACTTACACTTCAATAAACTGATAATGCACAAGCACGATAAGAAATATAAAAACAAACTGCCAAGTAATGATTTAAAGCCTCCTCTGAGCACGTGACCCTGGCGAATATAAATAACAATAAGGTATAGTTCTTACGCGTCGGCAGAGATTTAGGAAGCATATAACAGGAAGTAGCGTCCGATTTGGAAAACAAATGAAGACTCTTCCGCACCTCATCCGAATTGTATCACGTTTTTGTTAAAAAAAATACATAAAACGTTTTTATGTGAGACAAAACTTTTGGGACTCATAAAAAAAAAGTGAATGCCATAATTTTTTTAAATTTTGTAATATTATCGCTTAAACACAAGTACAGAATGAAATTGATATTTTATTTACAAATATTATCTTGTTAAAATCTAATAAAATTTGTAATTTTCAAAAAAAAAGGAAAACATCCATACCCACATGTTTAATTTGAACTGGTCAAAAACCTTACGTGAAACATTTGCACCATTGCCAGTGTATTTACAAATGGCCTCAAATTGTGGAATTTATATGGAATATATGCGAGAGGGTGCCGTCTACTGCTCGCTCCCCATCTGTACTCTACGCGAAGCAAATGAAAACAGATTATTGTATCCTCTGACATTTTCACGGAAATTGCGTTTGATTATGACAAAGGCATTTGGATCGGGGTATGGTGGCGGCGGTAGCGGTGATCTTTACCCTAACGCATGCTCAGTAGGGCGAAAGTGTTTTCGTGAATAACAGGGATTTTTATATAATAAAGAAAAATCAAAGTTCAGGGTTATAAACGGTTTCAAGTTAAACAGTCCATTTAAAATAAACGTATCAGCTGATTAAAGTTGTTATACCTAGCCGACATTTTGTGTTTCAACTGTGATAAGGATTGCAATTTTATTTGGTGTTTGACCCAATTTACATAAAGTAACTATAGACTTAATTTATCAATTTAAAAATTGCAGAAATTTAAATTATTTGGACGAAAATAATTTCAAACAATGTGTTTTAAAATTAATATTACCCTTTTTCAAAGTTAACTCAATCAAACAGAACTTAAACCATTAAACCGGTCAAAAGCATTCGAAATGTTGGCGGGATGCAGCAATTTAGGACAAATGTATTTATATACACATTTTTTCAACAAGCTCTTAAAGATTTATGACAGGTTTTTGAACCGCCATGTATAATAACATATAACGAGAATTATTTTACACGTAAATGAAGACTTTATAAAATAATTAAAGTTTGTCTGAAATATGGTCTAAGGATAGAGTAAGAGCGCTTTCCCCAGCTTAGCTTACTTGAAACTTTTCCAATAAACCTGATCGCAGATAGCTTGAGCTGCCTTATACAGTTACAGAGAGTTCGTTTAATCAAAACGGTGTTCTCTTTAAGTACTGTTATTGGTTCTGGTTCAAATTTCATGTTTTCAAATATTTATTAACTGAGAAGATATTTTGTTTCGCAGCTAAAATTAATAGTAACAGTCGATAAGTGTTCGGAGTATGTATTTAGCGTTGAAAGTGTTTACAGCAAACACTAAGAACACGATGAAACTTTCACTTATAAAAATAAATTTAAACATGTACGGTATTACTATATGTTTTTCTCTATTATATAAAAAAAGACTGCCACTCTACTGCGCATGCGTCAGTATTCAGGTCCCAGTTTCCCCACAACCATCGATCTAAGTGCCTCTGTCCTAATCAATGGTTATTTCCGTTTAGAGTAGGCCTATACTATAATCTGTTTGCATTTGCTTCTCCGCGAGTGGAGGGGGTGTTGGTATGCGAAGTGAACAGGGTGCGGAGACCATTAGTACCTTTCTAAATTAATCCAAAGCCTTTTTGTTTTTGTAACCAAAAAAGTAGAATTAGTCGCCAGGCAAGGCAGGAGTGGAACTTTTTCCCGCATTGTTAGTCAGTATTTCTGACAATAAATAAAACTGGTCGAAATTAAAGATAATGTATACTTAGACTTAGAGGAAACACATATAATTCTCTTCATATAGCCTAGGCCTACTATCTTCCGACCGATTTAAGAAAACGAAACAAATCTGTCTCGCTTTACCGAGTCAGGTAGTAAGGATAAGTCAATTCTCGCTATTGGAAACGAAATAATAAAACGCTAAAAATATCAGCGTACTCAAAATTTGAGTTCGTATTAAATATTGCCATTTTTATAATAATTCGACCACGCAGCTGAACCGCTGACGTGAGTGGAGCAAATTTCTAAAATTCAGTTTATATTCCTATGTTTTAGGGTTTCAACCAACAATTTGGGAAATAGGTCTATTCACGACGGTGCTGAATAGCTGCAAAATGGTTCGCACGCCATTCCGCATGTTGGGAGTATCTTCAATACACAATGCATTGCGTGCTTAGCACGCCATTCCGCGTATTGGGATTACCTGTAATACACAATGCATTGCGTGCTTCGCACGCCATTCCGCATATTGGGAGTATCTACAACACACAAAGCATTGAGTGCTTCGCACGCCAACCCCGCGGTAGAATCCACCACATGGCTTTGAACTGGGCACTTCTATGGTATTTTACGTTTTGATCGATTTTGGGGGAACCAAGCGAGCTATAAGGTCGCGTAAAAAAACAAAATGTGCAGAATGTCATCCTACATTTATACTTGTAGAAAACAACTCAAACACAAATTCATTCATATTTGTGTATGATTTTTAACGACATCCAAAAACGTGTTCTGGGGACCATGATCGGTGCTCATTTGCTATTCCCGGCCTTGGGTCTTACCATAAGTGCCACTGCAATAGCTCATTTTTCCTATGGAAATTCGCTAATTACATAAAATAGGACTGATACAAAATAATGCACATAATTCCTTTTGCTCACTGCTTCCTTACCGTTGTTAAACCCAATTACGGTGGAAACGAAAACATGAAACACGGTTTTCTTGCTTTACCGAGCACATGAGGAGTGGGGTAAACCTCAACGCCTTTTAATTCGTCGTTCTTTTACAATGAATCTTTAGTAAAAGAGTAAAACTATAGAAGTGAAACGAAATAATGCAACCAAACGAACTAAAGCGTTTCATTTAAATTGCTTAATATTGAATTCGTTCTGGAAAATTTTAAATGTTGAAGTATTCAATTTAAAAAATACTATAGTAAAAACAAAATCACATTACCGGTTACTGAAATAAATGTGTTTACGGTATTTAAAAATGTTTCACTGTAGCAGACAAGGTGGTGTCCTAATAAATTGTCTAACCTTAAAATAAGAATGATATTTAGTTTGCAGCCATCTTGTACTGTTCACCAACAACGGGTTGACAAATAGTTTTCGGTTGTGAATTAGAGCGCGCGAAAGTTATCGCTGCAATCTAAGAGTAAGCGAGAGAGAGAGAGAGAGAGAGAAAGAGAGGCGGGTGACCTTTAGAGCGGTCATTCCACCTGATCAGACTCATGGCACTATAAACATGTCTTTGTTATGACTAGGCCTATCTAGTTTATTATAGTCTAGACGCCCCCGGACCCACGGGCTTATCTTCCAACTACCTTTATTTATGGGAGAAATGTTAAAAGCTATTTTCGGTTCGATCCGTCGATCCGTCGGTGGCGACATTCTTTCGCCCGAGAAATCGTTGCATAATATCGTAAAAACGATCTCGTCTTTAATTAACGACCCGTGTGTGTGACAAATAACGACTTATAGGTTAGAGTTAACCGCGGACGACGCGACGTGTGAAATATTTTACATTTCGAGGGGGATTAGCCGTGGTTACAAAAGAACGTGAATTATACAGCCAGTTTGTAATTTAATTCGACGATTCCTTTCGACCTCTGTGATTATGTGGAACGATCGTTCTTTTAACTGTGAAATCTGTGTTTTCTCTTCCTTACATCGCCTACGTAGTTCGGCTAAAACATTTAGATAACAAACGTATTGCGACATGCTTATTATACCTCCACCATATGCACACCTAAGTTAAACAAGTTTACTGTTGACAGTTTTTATCTTAAAAAAACAATCGTATATGTTTTTCATCGGTTCGATATACATACAGGGGAGTGTGAGTATTTGTTGAAAGTGCTTTTGCAGGATTCCAACTTTTGTAAACCTCCTACAAGCCTCACAGCTCTTTTTTGCATTGGACCCAACATAAGGGATGGTCCAATTTTATTATTTTGTTTTTTTAGACTGAAATACATCAGACTGGTTTTCCTAGAATTAATCGATAAATTATTCTCAGCAAAGTACTGACTTGGACATTAGAATCTACGAATGACTTTAATTATTCCAAATTTTCTATGGAATCTGCTTGAAAGAGAAGAGTTGTGTCATCTACAAACTGTATTACCTTATCAAAACTTGTTTGGGATGACAAGTCATTAACATATAATAGAAACAATATAGGCCCAAAAACAGATCCCTGTGGGACATCATAGTTCAGTTGAGCCTGGCCAGAAAGTTTTCCTGCAACTTCTACACAGTGTGATCTCCCAGTCACAAAGAATTTAAGCCATGACAATGAATGACCCCTAATTCCATACATTTCCAATTTATAAAAAAGTCTTTCATGATCGACACAATCAAATGCCTTGGAGAGATACAAGAATACACTACTTTTTTTTGCATCTAGGGCCTCAACTATATAGTCAATAAGACTTGTTAAGGCACCTATGGTCGATCTCCCTTTCCGGAAGCCAAACTGATTTCTGGATATGATATTGAACTTTTCCAGATAATTTATCAGTCTAACTAAAAACAAATTTTCAAACATTTTGCTGAATATTGGCAGCAAAGCTATGGACCTGTAATTGCCAACATCCTTCTTGTCACCACCTTTGAATAGTGGATAGATTTTCGATACTTTTAATTGGTTAGGAAAAACACATTCAAGAAAAGAAGAGTTAACCAATTCCGATAGTGGTTCAATTAGTTCATGTGAATATTTTTTTATGAGCCACGATGACACTCCATCCATATCCGTTGTTTTTTTTATTATTTTATTTCCTTATCACTTCAGCCACTTCCCCACCAAGCACAGGTAGCAACGCCATCGATGACACTGCGATTCACCAGCTTTGAAGGAGGATTCACCGTCAAAAGGCTTTGCAACAGTTAAAAAAACAATTAAGAGCAGCCGTAACAGCTATGGGTCTGAAATTGGCTTATAATAAATTGGCAAATAATAGCTTTCTGGCCCGTATCAAATTTTTCATGGGGCTTACTAGGTATTCAACAACAAATTAAGTATTAATCCTCCACTTGTCCGGAGTTATTGTTCAAAGTTTATGTACATTGTTTACACGACAGTACTCGAGCAACATCTGTTACGGACGGCGCAGGCGCAGGTGTCCGCGAGAAATAAATAAAACCCTAGGCTATATAAGAGCATACGGCCAGTTTACATTAGCGACATAATAAACATTCCATAAGCTCTCGTATAGAACATTAGCGCTGGTAATAAAACTGTAGACGCACAAATTGTAGGTCGTCGGTTCCCATGGAACCCAAGGCCGCATACTGCACGCATGCTGTACATATGTGGCAGAAATGAAAGTTAGGCCTTGTGCCACACCGCGCACACCGTTACTCAATCTCCGTACCATGTGCAGCCGGTTTTTGTACGCCGCGATTCTTGTAAACACGTTAAACTTTTGATTCCGACATATTGGATCGTATACCTGTATAAAACAAATAACTAATTAATTTTCGAATAATGAACATGAACGCTGTGAAATAATCAAAATGGTTTAATTTTGAAAGAACCGATCAGACCCGTGCTGCGTTGCAAGATCGGGCGTTCACTTTTCTAACATAAGGTTGAGACGGCGAGGTTTTTCGGAAAAATACGGTAGCTGCGAAAAGGTAACCACTTTAGATTAAGGGGGCGCTACCCTGTCCGCCATATTGAATCTCATTCCCATAAGAGCAATGCTACAGAATAAGTCATTTTTTTTCCGTTAATTCATGGAATAAATTTAAAAATTTGGTTTCATTTTTAAGTACTGTCATATATGCGGATGTTGATTGCCGAATACATTTAAAAAAACCGTTTTATTGTTTTCATAAACGTATTTAAATAGTAAAAAATAGTAAACTTTATTAATTTTTTACTCAGTTGCAAAAAGAGATATTGCAAAAAACTTTAGCAATCAACACCCACAATCAATTTTACTTTAAGAAAAAAATACATATTTCGCTTTTTGACAAAAATAACACAAAAATATGCTTAATAGTGAAGGTATGTTTTGGTTATTTAACATTGAAATTGGTACCAAACTTCGCCGTTTTGAATGTAGGGAGCCGAGCCTTAAACTGCGAATATTGCAAGATTTTGTAAATTCATTTTTTCGTTAGATGATTGCGGATTACATTGCGTCCAAGCTGTTGGTCTCGAGCGGCTTTTGGCCGAGTCTTTCTTTGCTGAACATATTGCTCGTAACAGCCTAGGATTTGTAAGCACCGTAACTTGCGATTTACTTAAATTTCAATTCTGGAGGTACACGGCGATAACGATAAATCTGTTCTTACTCAGAACAAATCAAAACGCATAGGCTACTACAGTGTAGTTAATCTGTGTAATTGTTTTTAAGAATACTGTACATAAAATCAAAATAAATAAACGGTACCAGGAACTGGCACATACTTTCTCACAAACATATTTAAATTATTAAACAGATTCACTGTGATTTACTGTGTAATTGTAGGGGGTAGGAGAGGTGATTTATTAAAGTAGGACATTAACTAATAAATACTATTATTATCTAGAGAGAAAACTATTCAATCGATTTCGCAACAAATTTGCAGCAAGCACGTCAATTAGGCCTGTGTAGATGCACGAAAAAACGTTTAAAAACAATCCCCTTTATGGCCAAAAACCCCTAAAAATCAATTATCTAAACGAGAATTTTTATAAATATGCGGTTTTTTGCATATGGTAGGGTACGTTAAAGACTACAAATAAGCCAAATTTTGTCAAAATCGTTAGAGCCGTTTTGTATACCTACTTGACATGTTTGGTGCAAATTTGTTTGAAATCGATCGAATAGTTTTCGCTCTAACTTTGTATACATACATACATGCAGACATACAGACATACAGGCATACAGACAGACATTTTGCAAAAACCACTTTTTTGGACTCAGGGGGTCCCAAAACGGATATTTCCACAAAAATCTCAACATAGATTTTTTTTGCGATCACTTTACTTTCTCTATACTATAGGCCTATAGTATAGTGAGAAAGTAAAATTGAAAAAAAAAAACAGTTTGTGAAAAAATACAGAACGTTTTAAAATACAACACCGAGAGTAAAAAAAAGAATCGGACACTGTAAAGGAGTTCTAATTTAGTTGTAGCTCAAATGTTATTGAGGGTGACGACTTGGTCATTGAAACGCGTTAGGCAAAAAACGTATTTCTGTGAACTAATTCTTAGAATTAAGTGTTTCTCATTAGCCGATCTCAATTTAAAGTCGATTTTTTTTTTTACATGAAAATAATTACTATACAGAAGAGACTTGGCATATATGCGTAGTGCTGGTATTTAGAAAAATAATGAGAATCAACTGTTTTCTATTTTTCAAGAAGTCGGAAATATCAAAATCCCAGAGCACAGAAAAATTATCATACATGCTCGGAAAGGTGTGAAGATGTGTGTGGCAGTTTTCTTCGCGCGAAGACCGTTGTCAAGTCTAACAGTAAGACTAAAATGTGTAAATTGACAAGGCAACCTCAAGCAGCGCCATCGTTTTCAACACGTAAGAAGAGTTGCCAAGTCGAAAGTTAAGAATGAGTAGTACGTTGAACTTGCCAACACAGTTCACTTGTTTCTACTCAAAACAGTCGGACAACTAGTTAAGTTTCCCCATTATGACATATTTACAGGCAAGTCATTACTTTGACCAAATACATCGAAGAAGAGCCGAAGCACCTTCTCGTGCAATTAGTGCCAACTCCTACCTTACAGCGCCATTGAAAGCTATCGGTTTTTACATTTTAATTGTTCGCTAAAGGGGATCACGATCTCACCCTCCTTCCTCCGTACAAAAGACGTTGTAATAAGTCGACTGATTTCATTCGCAGATCACACGACTATTGACAACTGGTATTGATGTTTCTTTTACAAAAGACTCACAACAGAACGAGGGTCGCGGCATTGTTGCAGACGCCGTTGCACTGTTTACATAGACCGTAAACATCCCCCTCGCCTCGGAACAAACCCTTTGCCTTCTTTCAAAAAGAGTTCATTAAAAAGTTGAATCCTCGTGTATAAAGATCGGGGTTATTTGATACATATTGTAGTTCGCCGGGCGAAACATTCCGGTCCATAGCTCTTACTCATTATTTCTGTATTATAATAAAAGTATTTGGACAAAAGGGGGTGAAACGAGTTGGCAGTGTTCGTTTTGAGATCAAGGGTCGTAGTTTGAACACGCGAGAGAAACATTATTTGCACGACTACATAAAATATGTTACTTGTTTTGGTTTAAGGCTGTGTGCTATACAGATAGTTTTTAACCTAGACTATATTACGGGCCATTCGAATGCTGGGGTTTTCCGTTGTAAATATCAGTTGTAAAGCAAATAAACGGTACTTTCTCACAAACATTTTTAAATTATTAAACAGATTCACTGTGACTTCATAATTTTATTAAAATAGGAGAGGGGAGACATTAAAGTATCAGAGTAACTAATAAATATTATTATTATTAGCTGAACGAGCATTTAAAGATGCAGTTTTTTGCATATGGTTGGTTACATTAAATAAGCCAAATTTGATCAAAACCGTTAGAGCCGTTTTTTTTAAACAATAACTGATTTTTGGGTTTTTTTTAGCCCAAAAAGGGGTTGTTTTTCAAAAATGTTCAAAACCTTTTTTCGTGCATCTATACAGGCCTAATTGACATGTTTGGTGCAAAATTTGTTCGATATCGATCGTATAGTTTTCTCTCTAGCTTTGTATACATACATACAGACAGATATTTTGCCAAAAAAACCCAAAAAAATCAGTTTTTTTAAACGGCTCTAACGATTTTGATAAAATTTCTCTTATTTGTAGCCCTTAATGTATCCTACCATATGCAAAAAACCGCATCTTTCAAAAAATTATCGTTTAGCTAATAATAATAATATTTATTGATTAGTTACTCTCATAAAATAGGCTTTAAATAGTCAAAATACTGGGGTTGGCGTGCGAAGCACGCAATGCACTGTGTATTGAAAATACGCCCAACACGGAGGGGTTGGCGTGCGAAGCAATCAAATTTAATTCTTGAGGCCCCCTGACTCGTAGGAATACACGTAGACAGTATTAATACAAAATAATATTAGAAATTAATGAAATAATTGCCTATATTGAAACTTAAGCCTAGTCCACACTTACAAACAAGAAACAACAAACTGTTTCCCCGAGTTGTTTTCAAGCCTCTGTCACAAATTTTGCCCCCCCCCTCCCGTGCACTGGGGGCATTTCGTACGGTCAGAAATGAAATCAGCGTCCCCAAAAACCCCCGAGAGGAAATTTTCAAGTCTCTGTCGCAACTTCACAAATTTCCCCCATCGCCCCCCGGTGCACCGGGAGCATTTCGTATTGGTCAGAAATAAGATCAGCGCCCCTAAAAACCCCCCGAGTACCAATTTTCACGGCTTTATATCCATTTTTAGAGGGATCAAAAAAATTATGCACTTTTAGATGCACTGACGATGCATTTCCGTTTTCTCCCGAAACTGGTCGTATGTAGACTTTGTTCCTGGTAATTTTCTGTACACGATGCAGAAAACTGCATTCAAATCGGAGATGTAGGCATAAATTTATTTATTTTTCAATACTTTGCCTGGTCTACATGTTTGCGTGTTTTCCGTTTGGTTTGGGAAACAGAAAACATTGTTTTTTGTTTGCTGAAACAAATTAAAATGTTTCCTCATTTGTTTGCTGGATGTTTCCAAACTGTTTGCGAACTGTTTGCAAACATCCGGCAAACAAATGAGAAACACGAAAACAACTGGCAAACTGTTTGCAAACAATGTTTCCGCAAACATGTTTGTAAGTGTGGACTATGCTTTAGGATGCTGAAGACAAACTACGCAGACTCTTTTTAAAGAACAAAATTCAAACTCACTGCCGTCTGCCTGACGTCGCGTCGTCTGCACTGAACAGACGAAAAGATGCGTACTACCAACCACGCACCTTAATACCGCACAAAAACAAATCTGTCCGGGTAACTTAAAAATCCCACTTTTTATTTTGAACTCAGTTACGTTACATCTAAACATTGTGAATTTCATATAAATATTTTTAATTAATGCATTATTGAAAAAAAGTAAATTGACAGTTAAATCAACATATTGTTTAACATTTTTGAATTATTTTAAAATCCAGAGGCCCTCTGACGTTGGGTGCCCTTTTGTTCCCTTCTCGGCGGCCCTGAATCCCTATGATATAGGTCCATGCAAAACAGGAAATTTTGAAATAAATTGTGAATCTAGGTGGAGTTCAAAACACGTCATAATTTAATTACTGTTATTCAAACGTTTCTCTAGTGTTTTTAAAATTGTGAAATCTCAGATAACCTACGTTACTCAAGCATCCAAGATAACACCGTATTCAAGCGAATTGTGTTAACTTTATTAATCTATAGGTTAAAAGTTACGTTATCGTAAACAAATCCAACTAATTTAAAAACACGGGTATATTGGAACTTTGTTGTTTTCGGAAACAAATTAATTACAGAGAAACCGATGTTTTTGGGTTAACACAGGGTCGTTCAAAAGTTAATTCCAATACATCAGGGTCTGCAGGAGCTTTCCCGCTTGAAAACTAACAAAACGCCATAGTTACTTAGTCCTTCAAAGTATGAAATCAACTGTAAATGGAAATACAACTGAGAAATAGCCTACACTCAAGTTAGTGTCGGTAAACGGCCGTTTATTGTTCCAGCGTTGATCATCTGTGAAAATAGCAAAGTATACAATAATCTGTTTGCATTTACTCTGCCGCGAGTCGCCGTTGGGTTTGGTGCGGACTTGTCTATTCGGGCAATATTTATTTTTTGTTATACCAAAATGTGTCCCTTCAAAAACGTACAATACAATATTTACAGAGTTCTGTTTTTTTGAATATATGCGGGCTAACATGATGTTTAACTATGCGCTAAATACCTTTATCCCTTCGTGGCAAATTTGACGCTGGCAGACGGACAAATTAGTCGAGTGATCGTAAAAAATTCGGATTTTCCTTTTCAATAAACAGATCCCTAAAAAAACAATAATTAGAAACTGTTTTTGTTGTTCTCGGCCGTTTATTAATTTTCCGTATTAATTAAAAATCTCTATCGCCGAACAAAAGCCGACCGAGCTAAAAGCAGATAATGGTGTAACAAAAGAACATCATAGAATGCGTCCGAGCATGTCAAATCACATCCCGGCAAAAAAACCTCTTCAAACCCTTCTTTATTTAAAAATAATCCCCGTCAAGTCTCATTATTTTTTACATGTTTTTTTTTACTCCGAGGGGTTAGCCTTTGCTTTGTCCATCGCACTCCCTATTATTTCCGTCGTCGTCGACTGTCCGTTGTCTTTGGTGTGGAGCTTGCCAAGAATGCGTTCGATTTTATAAAGGATTCCGGTTTTACTGCGATAAACAGAGCAAATGAGAAACTTTCTGGTGATTTCGTCTCTATTTGTGAGTAGCTAGTGTGACGTTGGTTTCTAATGATGGATTGTTTACAGTTTTATTATTTCAAATCGTCTGTGTATACAAAAATGTAAAACAATAAGTTTTGGTTTCGAGAATGTGTTTAAATTTAAATACATGTAAACAAACTAAAAAAAAACCCGGTACTGTAAAGTAATTTAATAGGCCTAGTTTTACGCTTTCTGAATAATATAATACAGTCAAAACAAGTTTTGGGGGACCAGTGAAAAAATATGACGGCTCCCAAAAAGAGTAAAATATACTAGTACACCTCTAGGACTATTTTGTTTTCTCCTAAAATGGAAACGAAGTTTTAACGTTTTCGATAATACGTTCAAAACGAAAAATCATAAAAATTCTTTAAAAATAAGCTTAGATATTCTTAAAGCCACCTTTCTTTAAAGTTATTTGTTTATCCCCGAAAGTGATGATAAAACCACATCCGTTCTATTTTTGGAAATACTGCTGCTAAAGTGTATTGAAGCACTCTCTAATTCGTTATACACCCAGATAATATAATTTAGTACACACCCCACACGAAAGTATAATACCTTCGTCCCAATTGCGTAGTAGAATACTTTTTGAAGTCTGATAATAGGTAACGTGCTTGTAACACCGCTATCCCTCGGACCGATAGCTATGTTCTGCTACAGTGGAGCCTATAACACAGATCGGGTATTTTCGAACCTAGTTACTAGCTATCGAGTTAGGCTCATCCCCCTTCTTTATTAGTCCAACTGGCGTAATGTAAAATCACTGGCTAAAGCTATTTTCACCCTGGAGAAAACTCCCGAGTGTAGGGTGTGATTTTAATAAAATTTGTCCGAGTACAGTCAGTGAGGGGTGGGGCGCACAATGCTGGACTGCAAATATAAGTCTATGCATCTGCGTTCTCCAGATATAATTTGGAACAGGCTTAAAATTTTAAACCATGTTAAATCGCCATAAGAGATTTTAATTTGCGTTTTTAGAATAATTAGTAGGGTAATAGCTGAAATCCAAGCAAAATGGGCAAATATACAGACAATTACCTTCAATTTGGTACCAACTGCGTGTATATATCGGTCCAGTAAAACTCGAGATCCCACTCGGATTACAAAAAATCTTTTAAAATTAATATATAGATAGTTTTGTTTAAACATCTTTTGTGTGGTTCCACAGAGTTGTCGAGTCAGCGCTCGATAGTAAAACTCGTCAACAAAAGTTTGTAAACAGTCTCACAAAATCTCCATCCAATTACCAAACAATAAGACCGACCCGAAAGTTATATTGGCCCGCCGATGACCGTTTCCAAACTATAGACTAGTTTAAAATGCAAACCTTCGCGTCGACTATAAAACAAATTACATAAGGTTGTCCGCCGCCCGACGCGTTTATAGTCGCCTCTATAAAGTTTCCAGCATCTCCGGACAAAAACTGACACATCCCCGAAACCTGGAAATGTAAATTACAGAGGACGTCCGCGGTAAAAAAAACTGGTTCCTTCGCCGAACCTATTGTTTGCCGTGCGGCCGATGTGTGGTCCGAACGAGTTCCCTCGGCACGATGTTTATTCAATGGATCATTATTTTGGAAATACGAGGACGGATTATATTATTAAAGAATCAAGTTACCCGCGGACGGACGGGTCGTCAACGTTGGATAGGGGTCGCTGCAGCGGAGGGATTGAATCGTCATTTATCAAGTATTGTGGTCGCATAAATTAACACTTTTGTCGGTTGACTTGGATTAGTCTGCTGCTAGAGTGGGGTACAATATGGTTCTGTTGTAGATAATAAAACATTAAAACACTTTTGTTATTTAAGTCCTTGTAGTTTATATTTAGCCAATAGGCCTTTTATAAAGAAGAAATTTGTTGTACCTTTAGTTATGATTTAACCATAATCTTATCCAATTTCTGTGCAACTTTGACTGATCTTCTCCACATTTTTCACAATTCATCCACAAAACCGACAAATCCCTTTCTGAAAACAGACGACTACTCTAGACAAAAGCATCCGCCTGTTCTGTTTTAGCGACCCAACAGTTGGCCACACTGCAAGATGGACTAATGACGCTTCAAGGGCGTTGTTTACGTTCGAGAACCCGAGTTCTAAGAAAACCATCCTAACCCCAGCTAACCATTTATCTTCTTCTCCCCTTCGCCCAAAGCATTCGTCTTGCAATCTGTTCTTTTTCCAAGAACTGTTAAGTTTGGCCGACACTTTGTAGTCCGCTTGGAATTGTAAAAGTTCCATCTTGTGTAGGTAGTGTGTTTATCTGTAAACGGAATTTAGCTGTGAGGTTGTTACTCAAAGATAGCCCAGTCTTAATAACGCTCATGCAGAAAACGAAATTTACATTTTTTTTAGGAATTAGATCAAAATACAGTTAGACCTAACGCTGACTTAAAAAAACAGATTTTCGAGATTTTACGTCTCGGTTTTGAGTTTTGATGCGGTTTTTCGTATTTCCAATATTGATTTATGGAAAACAAAATGTTAATTTCAGGATTCCATACTCAGAAAAATGCGAAATACGAATTTGCACGCGCGACGTATTTTGTATTTGCCCCATTAAAAGTTTCACAGCATTTTTATAAATAACAAAATATCAACACGATATAAACTCAATGTAACTACTGTATTACCAATCTATCCAGTAACAATAGACATAGGGTTCAGTGAAGGCAACGTCTTCTAAACTCCAAACATCCGATTGTTATAAGGCCAGCCAGGTTACACCAGTGTGGACTAGAGAAATGATTATCCACAGCTGTTTCTAAACGTTTATGCAATATTGTATATCTTTTCTTAAACGGCAAAAGAATATACCGTACTTCATTACAAAATATATTTTTTTAGCGAATTTCCATAGGCAAAATGAGCTATTGCAGGGGCCCTTATGGTAAGACCCAAGGTCGGGAGTAGCAAATGAGCACCGATCATGATTCCCAGAACACGTTTTTGAGTGTCATTAAAAATCATATATATGTATATATGTGTTCGCACTCTAGCGGCCGCATTTTAAGTCCGATTTGATTCAAACTTGGTAAACATGTTGGTTGTCTACGTCAGTTGTACGAGTTCGTTAGCCAAAAAAATCCAACAATCGGAAGCACGTTTTTTGACCGGAAGTAACTATTTTTTTAGGTTTTTCCTACGAGAATGAATTTGTTTTTGAGTTTTTCCTACAAATATAAATGTAGGAATGTTTTATATAGGATGTTATTCTGCACGTTTTTTTTACGCGACCTTATGGTTCGCTTGGTTCCCCCAAAATCGATCAAAACGTAAAATACCATAGAAGTACCCGGTTCAAAGCCATGGGGCGGATTCCACCGTGGGGTTGGCGTGCGAAGCACGCAATGCATCGTGTATTGAAGATACTCCCTATATGGGGGGTTGACGTGCGAAGCACGCAATGCTTCGTATATTGACGATACTCCCAATATACGGAATGGTGTACGAACCATTTTGCAGCTATTCAGCACCGTCGTGAATAGACCTATTTCCCAAATTGTCGGTTGAAACCCTAAAACATAGGCCTACAAACTTAATTTTGGAAATTTGATCAACTCACGTCAGCGGTTCAGCTGCGTGGTCGAATTATTATACTTCATAAATGTAGACTACTAATAAGTCGAAATAATCAAATATCCCAAAAACACTAATACATAATTTCTTTGTTTCGAGCATTATTGTTACATATTACTGATGTTTTTAGAAAGGACAGTATCTTCTGCTGAGCATGCGCACTGCTAACGGATTGTTTTAAACGGGAAAGCGGACGTTACCTGTGGCCATTGCTACTAATTTCAACATAAATTCGCAAAAGTGATTTCTTATTTAAAAAAAAATTGCAAGTATAAATAAAAAACAAGTAAAATACAAAACTTTTTTTAAATAAACCTCGAACGATAGTCTGGAATGAAAATGTCATTAATTATACTCAACATTGTGGTTACGATCCAATAATGAGCAATTAAAATACCGTACCCACCAATGCCAATACACGTGCCATATTTCCGATAAGTGAACTCGAGTTAGAGAATAATTCGACCACGCAGCTGAACCGCTGACGTGAGTTGA
>JAGFPH010000642.1:388088-405247 GCA_018207615.1 Philaenus spumarius
CACAAAGCATTGCGTGCTTCGCACGCCATTCCACATATTGGGATTGTCTTCAATACACAAAGCATTGCGTGCTTCGCACGCCATTCCACATATTGGGATTGTCTTCAATACACAATGCATTGCGTGCTTCGCACGCCAAACCTCGTATTAGGGGTATTTTCAACACACAAAGCATTGCGTGCTTCGCACGCCAGCCCCACGGTAGAATCCACCACATTTTCTTTGAACCGGGTACTTCTATGGTATTTCACGTTTTGATCGATTTTGGGGGAACCAAGCGAGCTATAAGGTCGCGTAAAAAAACAAAATGTGCAGAATAACATCTTACATTTATATTTTTAGAAAAAACTCTAAAAAAAATTCATTCTCTTAGTAAAAATCTCAAAAAATAGTTACTTCCGGTCAAAAAACTTACTTCCGGTTGTTGGATTTTTTTGGCTAACGAACTCGTCCGAGCCACTTACACAACCAACACGTGTACCAAATTTGGACCAAATCGGACTTAAAATGCGACCGCTAGAGTGCGAACACATATATACATATATATATATGAATTTTAATGACACCCCAAAACGTGTTCTGGGGACCATGATCGGTGCTCATTTGCTACTCCCGACCTTGGGTCTCACCATAAGGGCCACTGCAATAGCTCATTTTTCCTATGGAAATTCGCTAATAAAGCCGTCTACACAGGCTGGGCAATAAACTTGTCTGCATCCTTAAGACGTAACGAAAACAAAATTCCTTCCCCCCAAGCTTGTAGCGTAGACAGTAAAAACGCCGAGACGAACCCATGTATGTCTCTAAATGTTTCCAATTTACTTACACAATTTACAAGGCTATAAACAAAACCCATCCTTGCTACAGTACTTGGTTTCTGTTTTTACACGGTTCCCTTTTGTTTTGCATCCGTTGTTCTTGTATTCAAAATAATAAAATACACTTTGGTATTATACACGGACGTTGTTCAATAATGTGCGCCGTAACGTACGAGCCAAACTAAAAACATTAGCCAAATGATTTGATAAGTGTTTAATCAGTTTACAAACAGGTACACATTAGGAACAGGACCACTAATGTTGTTTTGAAATAGTAAGTGCCTTCCACGTATTTGTAAATCATAGGCAGTGTCAGACCTAGTAATTCGTTTTAGAGAGGCGCTATCGCTTGCCAAACAAATGTATGTTCGGTATTTTTTTAACTTAAAAGTTATTTTGAAAAATCACTTAAATAAACAAAAATTTGAGCTTTAATGTACGAAGTTGTTACTAAACATTTGAACATTGAACAGCTGAACCGCTGACGTGAGTTGAGCAAATTTCCAAAATTAAGTTTATAGGTCTATGTTTTGGGTTTCAACCAACAATTTGGGAAATACATCTATTCACGACGGTGCTGAGTAGCTGCAAAATGGTTCACACGCCATTCCGCATATTGGGAGTATCTTCAATCACAGACTATAGTCTGTGCTTCAATACACAAAGCATTGCGTGCTTCGCACGCCATTCCGCGTATAGGAAGTATCTTCAACACAGAAAGCATTGCGTGCTTCGCATGAAAACTCCCGTATTAGGAGTATCTTCAATAAACAATGCATTGCGTGCTTCACACGCCAACCCCACGGTAGAATCCACCGCATGGCTTTCAAACGGGTACTTCTATGGTATTTTACGTTTTGATCGATTTTGGGGGAACCAAGCGAGCTATATAAGATCAAGTAAAAAAAACCAAAATGTGCAGAATAACATCCTATATTTATATTTTTAGAAAAAACTCTAAAAAAATTTCATTCTCGTAGTAAAAATCTCAAAAAATAGTTACTTCCGGTCAAAAAACGTACTTCCGGTTGTTGGATTTTTTTTGGCTAGCGAACTCGTCCGAGCGACGTAGACAACCAACACGTGTACCAAATTTGAACCAAATCGGACTTAAAATGCATCCGTTAGAGTTCGCGCACACATACATACATAACACATATGTATATATGATTTTTAATGACACCCCAAAACGTGTTCTAGGGACCATGATCGGTGCTCATTTCCTACTCCCGACCTTGCGTCTTACCATAAGGGCCACTGCAATAGCTAATAATTCGATGACGCATCAGCAGAACTGCTGACGTAAGTTTAGCGAATTTCGAAAATAATTAAGTTTATACGTTTTAAGGTTTCGGAAATTGGTCTGCTTACGAAGGTGGAGTTTTGATCCGTCATTGGTCGTAGACATAGTTAAAAGTCCATCATATTTCTCCACTAAAGCGGATAAAATAAACCTTAAAACACCACACAAAAACAACTCTAAACGGTGTTTAAACAAAATAACCCCAAGTGATTATGCGTGCTTAACTGACTTAAAATTCAACTCGTGGTTTTTGAAATTTCCTCCCGACCTTATTATAAGAAATATCTATGCTGGACGGTCATCTTTCCCAGAAGGCACCGTTTATTATTCTCTGCTTGTCGAGCGGAACCGGGTAAGGAGGGGGGCTCGAGGCAATTCCGAGTTGATTTTATTAATTTTATAGTTTCATTATTTATCTACAAACGCGATTGGTATTCTACACGGCCTACAATTTATTGTTCGTTTAATTACAGACGCAATTAAGGAAATCTTTGCAACGTAACAATCTTATATAAGTGGAACTGGTAGTTGGTTGCGTGACTCTTGTTTTTGCACCGAGACCTGGATCGCGGTAACGGAGGCAGTCGATCCGGTAAACTTGTATTTTACCGAAGATTAGGCCTGCATTGTTTTCGGGAAATACTCGATAGAGGACTGTCCGTGACGAATTTGATGATTCGTTCCGATCGTTCGGATTGGAAGAAAATAATTTTGACCTAATTTGACCAATTTGTGTTTAGACATGGTATTTTATAGAAATGCAGACTGCATTTAAGAAATTCATTAAAACATAAATACTATCGATTCCGGCAGTGTTTATCTCTAAATTGTTTACAATAGGCCCTAATTTAAAATAAATACAGGGTGATTGAAGAAGAAACGGAAAAACTTCCAGGACATATTCTACTAGTGAAAATAAAGAAAAAAGTTCCTATAAACGTAGCTTCGTTTTCTAGATATCCGCCATTTTCTTTTTCAAAATAATTAATATCTAAAGAACGGTTTGACTGATTAAGTTCAAACTTGGCATGAAGATTAATCTAACAACGATCTATCTCGAGAAAATAATCGATTCTATCCAATCATGAGTTTCAAAATTGTGGCTGTTTGAAATTTCAAATCTAAATTACTCAAAAACCGTACATTGTAGGCCTTTTGATTCCCTATCGAAAGGTGTAACTGTCAAAACAATCGGATGAAGGTAGCTAAGATAAAGATAATGACAGCAAATGTACATACAATATTGTTGTTTACTGTGTTGTTATAGAATGTGGGGTCGAACAAACCATCTATTTACACGTAACTTGACTATTATCCTCCATCCGATTGTTTCGACAGTTACACCATCCGATAGGAAATCAAAAGGGCTACAAAAAAGATGCCTTGACGTTTTTGTTATTAAATTGTACGGTTTTTGAGTAATTTAGGTTTGAAATTTTCAAACAGCCGCCATTTTTAAACGCACCGTTGGATATCATCGCTTATTTTTCTTCAGATAGATCATTGTTAGATTAAACATCATGCCAAGTTTGACCTTAATCAGTCAAACCGTTCTCTAGATATGAAATATTTTGCAAAAAAAAAAAGGAAAAAAAGGCAGATATGTGGAAAACGAAGCATTTCCGAACCTATGTTTATATGAACTTTTTTCTTTATTTTCACTAGTAGAACACGTCCTGAAAGTTTTTCCGTTACTTTCTGAATCACCCTGTATATATCGGTGCACTCTTTAATATAATTTAAGGGTCTGCTGTAGTGGCGGCCATCTTGGATTTGTATCCCGTAAGAGCAATGTTAAATTTCAAACCATTTATTTCGTTTATTTTTTATCATAAAATTGTTTGCAAGGTCTCATTTTAAGCACAGTCACAATACGCATTAGTTTTTTTTTTTTTTAATGCTTTTGATTTGTTATGTAATTGACATTTTGTAAGTACAAATTTTGATTTTTTTCCTAACACAATGAAAAATTAATAATGAAAAATAATTTGCAAGCCGGATCCGAAATTTTATGAAGAATATTCAGTTTTTTTTTTCAACACTCAATTACAAAAGATAGACTTATAAAAAATGGTTTGAAATGAGGCAATGTCAAAGCGTTCAGCTGCAAGAAATTGCACTGTTTATATAGGGATATAGTGAGAATTGCTTTCGTTTCCGGTTGCTTTCTCGTTTACTGGAGCAGACCCTTAAGGGTAAATTTCAAGATGATTAAATAGAAAATAATTTTAAATTCTCATTCGATTCGGCCCAGAAATAAAATAATAATTAATCCAATTGTTTTTTTTTTTTTTTTCTTTCTTTGCGTTGCATAACTTGGTAAACAAACTCTATCAATGTTTTGGACAATGCAGTTTGTCTCCGCTCCTAAACACAAGTCTGATCCCATCACAATGTCGCGCCCTAGCAGGCGTAGCTTTCCAACATTCAGAACTGGCCAAAGAAGTAGAAAGACAAAATAAATCTGTAAGACATATTTGATTGCACCATTTACCATTTTTTATTTAAATCACTTACTGACTTTGTCAGTCGAATTTAATTTGTTTGTATTGCGGGTCATTGTTATAACTTGGCAGTGTTCAAATAAATTTCTACAAATTATAGCGCCAAAAAATGTCATTTATACTTTAACAAAATCTGATAGGCCTACTTTTAGGATGATTTTCATTCACCGTCCGAACCGTAACCCGTCATAACAGGCCTGTATTATGACGGAAGTACATTCTCAAGGCCGCAGCAATCCGCAAATAACCCGTATCGTACACGTTATTAGCACTTCCTCCCGTAACGCATCTGTTCCTAAAACAAAACCTCGGTGGCGGACACCTTTGTCCCCTTCCCCTTGACTTCCCCCCTTTTATGGCCTACACTCATTTTCATTCATGCATTTTTTATGCCGACCTACATCCAGGGATTTCAAGGAAGTAACAGCTGCTTTGAGACCTTCTGTTTTAGACGGAGATTCTTTAACCGCTTCCCACGATTGCAGGCCACAGGAAACTACGTATAAGGGGTTTTGTTTTACCGAGCATGAATGCAGTTTTACTCGGTTTACAGATCGTATCGTAGAGGAAGTAAGGTGCTGCGTAGTTTACTGCGATGTCCAGGATCAGCTGCAGTGGATAAATATAAGTAATGTTAAGGTGCTTACACGCTAGCGCACCACGAACCGTCAAATGCAATGTACCCAGTGTTGCCAAGTCGAGCGTTAAAAACTAAAACCACTTGTTATTGGGGGTTACACTTTTCGTATTTCAAATGGACATCTATGGTTAAAGAGGCTTATTTTAACCCTTTGGCTCCCGACGTCCAATTTTTCATATGTTCCAAAAATCCCAACCATTATCTGTTATGTATGTGCATAAAATCCAAGGCTCAATTTAGTGAATTTTCAGTGTTTCGCAAAAAAATAATCTTAAATTTAATTACTGATCAATTTTGATGATTTTTTAAAATTTTGTTTGGAATGAAATGTTCTATAAGGTAGTACCTTTTAAAAATAAGTGTAAATTCATGTTAGACATGAATTTTTTTAAATTATTACTCGGAGAAAGATAATTTTAAAAAATTTTTACTTTAGTCTTGAAAATGACACACACAAAAATATCTAGAACAATTTTGTCCACATAACATAATTTTACACTTAAAATTGAACAAAAACCTGAAATTTCATTACATTATATTGAAAAATGGCAGAGTTATTAAGTTTTTTTTTAAATTAGGCTACTACGTAACCAGTTCTCCTGTTAGTTGTACGTATATAGTCATAAGAATATACACGTCACTAACAAGTGAATGTACTCGCTTCATAATAACAATTTTTTACAGTAAAAATAACTAAAAATGTCAAAACAATCACGTGCTACAACATAACATATGGGCCATAATCAAAGCCAACACACAAATCAACTTATTTACCATCTGACAGATGACAAAAGCACAGCCAACGTATATCACAATTATCTTCGTTGTAGTGAACATAGAGGTAATTTTTAACGTAAGTAAAGCTCATAGAGGTAAATAGAACAGTTCTTTCTGATTCCATTGATATATAATAAACATAGATTCATTAGTGATTTGTATTTTATATGATTTTTTTTCTGAACGTCCGAAAATTCGGACGTCGGGATTCGACGCACATACACGCAACGTCCGAGTTTTCGGACGTCGGGATTCAGCGACATACTAACAACATCCAAAAGATCGGACGTCGGGAGCCAAAGGGTTTTAAAGATACCCTAAAGGTGCGGCTATACATACACGTCACGTCACGTCACGTCCCGTCCACTAACGTCATTTTAGGTAGGGTGGCTATACATACCCGTCACGTCACGTCACGTCACGTCACGTCCAGGCACAAAAAGTAGCGCGCGCACATCTTGGCTTTCCAATCCACTGGGTCACACTACTTACTGTTGAGTCAACCATGGAGGACTCCTCATCTTCGAGTAAATATATTACTGTATAAAATCTAAATATATTTTTCTTACCTGTGGAATTCATTTTAATTGCAATTTCTTCCCAGCAGTAGTTCCTCCTTACGTTATTCATGTATAAATTGTGAGAAGGGTCAAAAAGTTCTTTGAAGTATTGCACTAAAGTTATCAAATACTCGTCGTCCATGGTTGACGCACAACAAAACACTATGTTACTGAAGGAACGACACACAAGAAACAGGTGAACAGACACACTTCACCCCTTGAACTGATAAGGTGCAATATTTTTGTTTATCTCTGTTATGGAGCCAACAAAATATAGTCAAAAAACATTCAGCTATACCAACGATGTTTCCCGACTGTGCGCGGACAAAGCCGAAGCGGAGATAAATGACGTCGCTTGACGTGACCCCTGGCTATACATACCCGTCACGTCACGGCACGTCACGTCACGGCACGGTATGCTCTCTAGAGCATTCGAATATTTTCTGGACGTGACGTGACGTGACGGGTATGTATAGCCACCTCCATTTGATTACACAGGGAGCATACCTTTGGAAAAAAGACGGGACGTGACGTGACGTGACGTGACGTGTATGTATAGCCGCACCTTAATTGTTAAATTTTGTTGAGTGTTTTAAGATAATATAACTACACATCATTATTATCTTCCAAAATATAAATTAAGTAAAATTCATTTACACCGTTAATTTTTTTGTAAACAAAAGAAATAGTATGCGTGTACTCACTCAATAAGCGCACAAGAGGTTTCGACTCACCTAAACAGACAAGAAAACCAAAATTACTTACAATACTCATAGTGTTGGTATTTTGAATAACAAATGATTAAATATACGCTGAAAGTTTTTCGAAACCGATACACAGTGTCATAAACCGATGCAGTTTCGAAGCTAATGCCCGCTTGACCAAATTGGCCGGTCAGGAAACGGCCGAAGGACCGGAAACGGAGGTCGAGACGTGTCTCAAACAGATGTGAAGCCAGACACGTTTCCGCTTCTTGTTAAGAAAACTTTCCAATCTGCAGCAGACGCAGACACTGTAGTTGTGGACTGTAGCCGATAGCATTGGATGGCGTGCGTTTGTTTGGAGAATCAATGTAAACTTTAGAATAATAGAAACAACTTCATAAACCGACTGTGCAAGAAATCAGATTGTTGGTGTGTTCAGTTGGTATTTAAAAATATTTCTAATATCCACTGACATACAATTAAAGTGAAGGTGCATACTACTAGATGTATAGGTCTATACAATAGAAAAGACAACTGTGTGCACCGCACTCCAAAACTCTTACCGCCTCCACTCACATATTTCATATCTTAGGTTATTAATAAATGGTGTAGAGTTGATCATAACTTAACCTAATAACATTATTGTAATACCAGTGACTACATACCAATAAGACGATAATTTCCAATGTTAAAACTTCAGTCCAGGGAAGCAGGTATAAAAGTGTTTGCGCCTTCGGCCGCTAGGATTCGAAGGTCACGGACACATGCCTCTCCTCCTCTTTCCATCCTTGGTCCCACACTCGGCCGCCAAAACGCGTCCCTCAGAGCTCCTAGCGACTGATGGCGCAAACTCACTTTTATACCTACTTTCCTGGTCTGAATTCCACTCATTTAGACTGTTCGTCTTATTAATATGTAGTCATTGGTAATACTAGTATTAAATACAAGGAATTATAATTAAGATTAAAAAAAAAGAAGCAGGACTTTGCCTATTTCTAAACACAAAGCTAACCCAAAACTTAGAAATACAAATAACTGTTTCAAAGCATGAAATCAGCTGTTAATGGAATTGTTAGAATACACAAATGATACCAACAATGAACTTCTTCAAGCTATCTAGCTATTTTAAATGGAAAAATATGTGTTGCTTTAAATGTTTTGTAAATTTCAATATTCCAGCAGTAAGTATGAAATCAACTGTAACATTAAACAACTGATTCGACACAGGACATCCTTAACCAGCTGATCTGTGTATTTTTTACAGGCCCAAAAGGATTTTTTACGGTTGAGTATTTTTCCCACAAACTTTAAGCCATGACTATTTATATACATGGTGTTTCTTTTAAATGGGCCACCATTGGTATCTTGTAAACTAAAAAATCTGACAGCAACCTTTAAATAGGGAACCTTTTCTTGATATTTTGAGAAATTATAAAATATGTACTGTAATTAAAATACTAGTAAATGGCCTCCAACTTTCGAATTATTTATAGAACAGTATAACTGTATTTTATGATTTTTGATTTTAGAAGTTAGATTTATAGTTTAGAATTTAGAAGATACCAAAAGTGGCCCATTAAAAAAAACCGCCCTGTACATATAATACATAGGCAGTAAGTGTACAGTTTTCACATAATTTTATTTATCAGTCCAAATTAAAAACTATACCTGTGTTTTGGTCTTATCCTTATCCGTATCTCTCGAAATATTGACAGCCATATTTCAATTAATCTGTATAATATAAGAAAATATAAAAACGCGTATCATTAGTTTTATTTTGTCAATATAAAGCAGTCTCTTTACTGTAACTGAAATAAGTTGCCGAACCAGGGGACAAAAATTAACCAATTCTATAAACAAAAGTAAAATCTAAAAGCCCAGCGGCTCCAATAAGACTCATAAACAACAAAAACTGTCATTTTACTTTCTCACTATACTATAGTATAGAGAAAGTACAGTGATCGCAAAAAAAAATCGATGTTGAGATTTTTGTGGAAATATCCGTTTTGGGACCCCTGAGTCAAAAAATGTGGTTTTTACAAAATGTCTGTCTGTATGTATACAAAGCTAGAGCGAAAACTATTCGATCGATTTCAAACAAATTTGCACAAGACATGTCAAGTAGAACTGTATAGATGCACGAAAAACGGGTTTGAAAAAATTTGAAAACCAACCTCCTTTTTGGAAAAAAAACCCCAAAAATCAGTTATTATTTTTTTATAGAAAATACGGCTCTAACGATTTTGATTAAATTTGGCTTATTTGTAGCCTTTAATGTACCCTACCATATGCAAAAAACCGCATCTTTCTAAAAGTTCTCGTTTAGCTAATAATAATAATAATAACTGATTTTGGCCATAAAGAGGGTTGTTTTTCAAAAACTTTTCAAAGCCTTTTTCCGTGCATCGAGACAGGCCTAATTGACGTGTTTGGTGCAAATTTGTTCGAAATCGATCAAATAGTTTTCTCTCTAGATAATAATAATAATATTTATTAGTCAATCTCGTACTTTAATAAATCACCTCTCCTACCCCACCAACAATTATGAAGTCACAGTGAATCTGTTTGATAATTTAAATATGTTTGTGAGAAAGTATGTGCCAGTTCCTGGTACCGTTTATTTCATAACAGACTGGTCATTAAAAGTTTGTACAATAATGACTTGTTATTGTTAGAAGTGATCAAGTATATATTTGAGTTTTTCACAAATTTAGCAGCTTCATATTTGTAAACAAAGAATATTTTTATCAAACTTTAAATAAAACGTAATATATCCGCATTCCCGTGTAGTCTTAAATTGGCAATGCATTAAAACTCTGAGATTAAAAAACTGACAATATCGAGTGCATCAATGCCTACACTAAAACACTACACTGAACGAAATATTCGCATTCTATTCACCATTCAGCCCACCGCATCGGCGTGTGTGTATTTCCGTCGCGGCACTCGTGTATTTATAGATCTCTGATTATACGTAAAACTGGACCGTCCACTGTCTCTATAGCCTGACCCAGTCTGTGTGGCGTCCTTTGGGTTTTCTCTTCAGTTGCACTGTTGTAGTGAAGCAAAATTAGCGAACAAGATGGTCGATTTGTCCCTAACAGTTATGGGAAATTTGGTTAAATATAGAAAAGAAAGTAATTTGTTTTATTCAACCTAGCTATTGTCCATTTTGACACACGTAAATAACGAAATTCCTAATATTTACTAAAAATATAAGCTGTATGTATTCCAATTACTTAATACAATAATTGGAGCACGCAGTTGAACCGCTGACGTGAGTTGAGAGCAAATTTCCAAAATTAAGTTTATAGGCCTATGTTTTAGGGTTTCAACCAACAATTTGGGAAATGCATCTATTCACGACGGTGCTGAGTAGCTGCAAAATGGTTCGCACGCCTTTCCGCATATTGGGAGTATCTTCAATACACAATGCATTGCGTGCTTCGCACGCTATTCCGAAAATTGGGAGTATCTTCAACACACAAAACATTGCGTGCTTCGCACGCCAACCACTGTATTGACAGTATCTTCCAGACACAAAGCATTGCGTGTTTCGCACGCCAACCCACAGTAGAATCCACCACATGGCTTTCAACCGGGTACTTCTATGGTGTTTTACGTTTTGATCGATTTTGGGGAAAACAAGTGAGCTATTAGGTCACGTAAAAAAAACAAAATGTGCAGAATAACATCCTACATTTAAATTTGTAGAAAAAACTAAAAAAAAAATCATTCTCGTAGGAAAAATCTCAAAAAAACTTCCGGTCAAAAAACGTGCTTCCGATTGTTGGATTTTTTTGGCTAAAGAACTCGTCCGAGCGACGTAGACAACCAACTTTTGTACCAAATTTGATCCAAATCGGACTTAAAATGCGGCCGCTAGAGTGCGAACACATATATATATATGATTTTTAATGACACCCCAAAACGTGTTCTGGGGACCATGATCGGTGCTCATTGGCTACTCCCGTCCTTGGGTCTTACCATAAGGGCCACTGCAATAGCTCATTTTTCCTATAGAAGTTCGCTAAAAAGAATAAACTGTTAAATAAACTGGAAATAGAAGTTCCATCCTCGCAAGATGAAAGAAAGCAGGTATATTTTTTATTTTAGTATATTGCCCCAGTACAAAAATATTGCTTGACGTGAGTTGAGCGAATTTCCAAAATTAAGTTTATATGTTTTAGGGTTCAGCTGCCCCTGCGCGTACAAAATGTATTAGTAGAATTTGTTTGCACCTCAGCCTCCAGCCCCGGCTCACGCGCTGCTTTGCGAATATGCACTTCGATCTTCCGGCCAAGGATTTTAGACTGCTTCGCTTCGCTCGCAGTGGAGTTTTCGACCCGGACGTCGGTCGTAAGCTGCCCTACAGTAAAATCCCCTCGTGGATTTGTTCCATGTACTATTATGGTATTTTACATACTGATCCATTTTGGGAGAACCAAGTTGTGTAAAGAAACAAAATGTGTAAAATACTGTATATGAAAATGTTTTGGTTTTTTGACCATGGATATAAGATAACATACCAAATGTGTATCCAAAATGTGCGTTCAATATATTTTCTACATTCAAAGAAAGTAGTATTTTATTAAAAAAAAAAAATGTGGATAACTATTAAACGAAGCATTTTCGAACCTATGGTTATATGAATATATTAGAAAGGTTAATTACCTTGTCAATTTCTTTACAATTGAAGAAAGGTTAATTTCCGTCGGACAATCTAATGTTTCCTTCCTACTACGGATGACTAGTTTCGACGGTTAAACCATCATCGTCGGATCCTTGATCATTATGTTAAAAATTGTTTTATTTCCGCCGTTCTGAGGCGTTGTCGTTTTGGATATAATCGCTTATTTTTCTTAAAATAGATAATTGTTAGGTGAAACGTCATGGCAAATTTGAACTCAATCGGTCAAACATTTCTCTAGATATGGATTATTTTGTACAAAAAAATGGCGGATATCTGGAAAACGAAGCATTTTTGGAAAATATGTTATTCTTGATTTTCTCTTTATTTTGGCCCATATTTCCCGAAGTATGGCACTTTAATTACGGGACTCCCTATACAACTAAATGGTAAACAGAAATCTTGAGGACTAGGCCTATGTTTGAAGTACATATAACCAAAAAATAAGATTAAGGAACGGCCCAGAACTGGACTACTACAGCTGAGATGTCAGAGAACTTGAAAACTAGAATTGAGTCAAGACACTATCATCGGTTATAGTAGCCTATACAGACGGTGCCAACCTCTCACGAAACACCATATACACGCATATACAGTATACTTCACCAAGCTTTGTAACAACACCGAATGGCAGAAAACGTCTGTGGCGGACAAACAGTGAAGCAAAACCTCGAGAAAACAAAAGCCAATACTGTTCGCTCAAATAAAACTATTACAACAGCCTAAAAATAAGCCCGCCTCCTAGAGGCGGCAAATTATGTTCTGTTTACGCTGTAACTCAAGCTTGCCAAGAGAGTGACAGAAAAACGCCGAACGGTTTCTAAAAGCGAAATCAATAGTTTATCAAACATCTCATTGACGGTTTACAACGGCGTCCAACATCCAGTGTATAATCCGACCTAGCAATTAGTCTAATTTGGGAATACCAAGGCTAAAGATTGAGAAATGTTCGTGCCATCCGATGAGCTCCATTTCAGGAAGGTATTCCGTCACAATTAAGTGATACCATTAAAACATGTTTAACTAGGATTTATATAGGCCGATTTGTAGCCTTGTTTTGTATATTTCTACTAGGGGGTTCCCCCTGCTCACTTCGCTCACCACCCCGACGACTACTCGCTGCGAAGCAAATGCAAACAGATTATTGTATAGGGCCTACTCTGATATTTCCACCGGTAGGGTAGTGGAGGTAGCTATGACCTAAATCCTGACGCATGCGCAGTAAGGCCACAGTATTTGCGTGAATAACAGGATTTTGTTAATATAATAGAGAGACTAGAGGGCTCAGCCCCATCCTCGCTTTGCTTACCAACTCCAGCGGCGACTCGCGGAGAAGGAAATGCGTTTCGATTACAGTGTATTCAGATATTTTCACGGAAATGATTTTCGATTAGGACAGAGGCACTTGGATCGAGGTAGGGCGGTGAATCCTGACGCAAGCGCAGTAGGGCCTGAGTATTTGCGCGAATGACGGGGAATTTGTATATGCTGTAATAGAGATATAGCAAGTAGTTGTACGCAACAGATTCGATCCAATGTAGTAGATTACAAAGGTTGCGATTGGGCGAGAACGGCGAGGAGACGGAGTATACCCTAGACTAGTTTAGTTCAGTAGTGTTAAGCCCTCTGAGGATGATGACTGTGTCATTGAAATGTGCATTAGGGTAGTACAATAAACATAACTTTTCTGTTATTATTTTTTGCTCCTTCTATTTGTGGTTCGGAGTTTCATTCAATCAATGTCAATATACTAGAGGTGCAGTGTAGCCTTACAAACTTTTTAAAATTACCTTTGTTTTTTTACTGTAAATTATTCGAACTTAATTAACTGAACTTATGACGTAATTTTAGCCAGGTAGAATTATTTTTTAATAGTATGGTGGAGAAGTTAATTTTGATTTTTCACAACTTATTTTTAATAAAGTCGCGTGTTTATTATGAATCTTCTACGGAGAATCACCCTAATTCTGTACTGGGTTTGTGATTTATACCAAAATGCTTTTTAAATGCGTTTGTTTGAAAAAAACATTTGTAAATTAAGCCATAAATAACTTTTTCCACACTTGACACTACTTGGATAATGGACAGCTGTAAAATGTCTGAAACGTCAATTGTAATGTAGTGACGCAGTCGATCTCCGGACACCAAGAACGCGTCTGCGGTTGATCGTATTAGAGTAATTGTGTTGAAACAAGATAGATATATGATAGATAGTATTTTTTATTTTCCATGTGTAACATACATACATAACTTTATAACATTGTATTTACAGCAAAAAAAAAAAAAAAAACAAACAAACAAAACAACAAACTAATTACAATTCTTCTACATAACATAACACATGGAAAATTAGGTAATCCTTAGGATAAACCTGCTTAGGATTTACCTTTTTTTTATCACTTGAGTTAGAAGAAAAAAGGAAAGAATAAAATCTTTCTGAGGTGCCCTTTACACTTAGCACTTAACAAGTAATTATTTTAATTTGTAAATACAAATTTTAATTTTAATTCTAAAGGGTGTAATCAATAATAACAAAATACAAATAATAATAAGCCTCCTTGCTAAAAACAATATAAATAAAAATAACGCTAAACTTAATCAATCCTATGATATACTTATAATTCTATTTACAATCTTCTTAAACAAAACACATAATTTCCATAAAAACAATATAACAGTCACTTTTATTTTAAAAGATACTCAATATCATTTATCCTAAACAGCCATTCTCTTACTGATTTTGAAAACTTAACAAATGTACCGCACAACTGGATCTCCTTTGGTAAAATATTGAACAATTTAGCCCCTCTAAATAGAAAACAAATTTTGAATGCAGTTAGTTTTGTTTTAGGTAAAATATTAACAATCTTACGTTTAGAATATATTTGGGGTTTGTAATCATTATTTATTTCACCACTTGCTTTAAAGAAATCTGCAAGTACCTTGTACACATACAAGTATCTACGTGGAAGTATACCAAATGATCCGAACAGTGGTAGCGAATGCTCCATTTTATTTTTAAATGCCATTACTCTTATAATATGTTTTTGACTTTTCACAAGAGGTTTGATAACCGCCTCATAGGTACCTCCCCAGCACAACAGGCCATACTGAATACGAGACTGAACAAGTGCAAAATAAATTTGAATTAGCAATTCAGTTGGGCACATTGATCGGAAAAAGTAAAATTTTCTAATAATTGAGTGCATTGTTCTTTGCAAGTTATCAATGTGACTCCTCAAAGTCAAATTTTGATCTACTACAATTCCTAAATATTTGACTTCATTTATATTTTTAATTACTGTACATGGACATCTATTTATATTATTGGCTTCCAGGCATGACAAATGGTGATACGCTAAGCTTTGTGGTAATTGATCTTTTCTTTTAAAGAAAACAAGAGAAAACATTTAGTTTAGTTTTAAAGAGGTTATGTATCTTTGTTATAGGTAACGAATTGAATGTCTTCACAATCGGGGTAAGTTTTAACAAAATTATTTACGAACTGACCCCAATTACCTGGTAAAAGTGTTATTGAAATCGGTCCTTCGTTGTCGTTTCGGAAACTGACCGTCCGTCTTACAATGTTTGCTTATAACTCGACGATATTTCATAACTTTTACGTAGCTAAAAATCAGAAACAGTTTAGCATTGCCTTTCTTGTCTGCAGTTTTACAACTTACGATTTTGCTCGTTAAAACCTCGCCGGCGGCAAAACTGCTTGAAGCTGAAAATCCGACTCCTTCGAGCGGAACCGAACTCGCAACTGGAGCTTCGACTGGCTGATCTCCCGACAAAACACGCGCTCTCTTCCGCACAAAGACGTACGCACAATAATTTTAGGTTAGGCCTAGACTGATGGACCAACATTTTATGTTTATCGAATGCATTTACAATTCCATATTAAATTACATTAGGATACTTCGTTCCTGACGGAGGTCCCACGACCGCACACATTATTTTTTACATTTTTTAAATATTAGGTATTGGCCGGATCATCTAAGAACATGGCACATTAAAAAGGTGTCGTATCTCGTCCAAGTGCCATCTCGTCCAAGTGCTATCTCGTCCAAATTCCACGAACGTAGGGCGGGAGGTTAATTCTCTACCTGCCAACTAGTGCCATCTCGTCCAAAAACCTATGCTATTGTTTACTTGACAGGTTTACAAAAACTATTGGAACGTTCAATTCTTTGTATTAATGGTCTTCTATAAATTGCGCAAAACAGCAAGGTATTTGTTTACTTTAGCGTGTCAATTGAAACTACTATAAATACACAAACCTTAACTTTTTTCTTTATAAATATAGTATTTACACTTCGTAGAAACGAACAGTTTAGCCAACTCAACTACAAAGTTGTACATACGTTTTTAAAGTACAAACATACTGTTATAGGCCAGGTTAAGTAAAAAGTAAACATACTGTGACTAAATACTATAGGTTAGAACCTCTTAGTTATTTTTAAATTTTAATTATATAAAGTGATAATAACGAAATATAATCATACTGTTATCGGCCAGATTAAGTAAAAAGTAAACATACTGTGACTAAATACTATAGGTTAGAACCTTTTAGTTTTTTTTTTAATTTTAATTATATAATGTGATTTACACTAGTACGATTTACACATTGCCACACAATTTCTCCACACTTTTAATTTTTCTTTGTATACCGAAAACTGTTATATAAAAGACTAGGTTGGCCTCTTATGGTGGTCGAAAACTCCATATTCCTATAGATGTTTACACCTCCCGATCAAGCATCCAAATGAGGTTTAAATTGGCAGTGTCCACATGTGTACAAAGGGGTGGGAGAGCGGTGAGGGTGCTAGGCGAGGGCGCACAACCACAGGCTACCTGCGTTGCCTTCCTCAACCCTTGTCAAGTTTTCACTTGGACGAGATGACACTAATTAATGTGTTCATTCAACTGTAAAACTGAGCTGGACGAGATGGCACTCTTTTCTAGGAAATAGGGTGTTGGACGAGATAGCACTTGGACGAGATGGCACTACATCATTAAAAAGCCCTTTAATAGATTTTCCCATTATTAATTCAAAAGTTAACAACTCGTTTGAGGTTCGTGAGAACAAAATACTATTACACTATCTAAACAGATGCACTGGGCGCAGTTTCAATTTGATTATCCATTTTAATTATACTG
>JAGFPH010000642.1:414786-431841 GCA_018207615.1 Philaenus spumarius
AAACAAACAAATATAATAGCTCAACTTAACTCAAAGTATCTTTTGAAGCAATCGAAAATTTTGAGTGTCCCCTAAAAATGGAGGATTTTGGGGGCAATGGGAAGTATGGTAATGTGATCCCTCATTTTAAAGGTCTATTTAAGACTAGGAAAATGACATAAAGAAAATAAAAATCGGACCACCCAAAACAAAATGGCGGCCCTAAACGTGTTGAAATAAATCGACATAAAGTTGCTAATATGTCGAAAAGGAAGAGTTTTTAGAAAAAATTTCAAGAGACAAAAAATGTTTATTTCAAAGTGCTTGACCTAAAAAAATTGCTTCCAAAATAAATTTTATTTTTACTCCTCCATCTCAGAAAATTTTGTAAAATCCCCAATTTTTAGGGGTCACTTAAAATTTGCGATTGCTTCAAAAGATACTTTAGGTTAAGTTAGAATCGTACCCCAAAGGATAATCGTTTGTTTTAACAAACACAAAAGTTAAAGAGAGGGGGGGGAATGATTTTATAACCACCCTGTGTATTTGAATAAAAAATCCAAGATTGCGTTTTGATTCTTCGCAAATTACCTGTCTTTGTTTCTCACTCGTTACACGCTCAATAGAGAAACAAAACGGACAGTCAGCGTACAAGTCAGAACCGATTGTAATGAAACGATGCACCTCGATATTATAATTAAAGCCCGGGACAGGAAGTAGGCCGGCGCCTAGCTCGGCTTGTTGATATTGTTTTGCGTACGAGGTTGTTCAACTCTTCTCTTCTGTTGATCCTCGGGCTGTTAACAGTCGACCTTAAAGGACGCGGCCGTTCTGTCGGTAGGCCTGGTCGTGCTTGCACTCTACCGTACGATTGGTTTTTGTATTTATGAACTCTAGCTTCGATTAAAAATCTTTAGATACGAATTATCGTTCTTGTTTAGTTTAACGTCACTGAAAGTCGGTACAAATAAATCGAACACTCAGGGAGTTCCGGGAGAAATTGTATTACTGAAGATGTTAGGGGATACCAGGTGTCAACACAAATAATGGAATTCCGGCTCATTTTATATCGACTTCAAACAATATTTTTTTAGTGTACAACAGATATTTTTTACAGCAAATGTATTATTTGTAACAATTTAAAGCTTGTTTTTGTGCGACGTCTTTGTTGTGTGCCAATTAAAACGAATGTTAAGGAATGGCACAGGGCAAACGCCAGCAACTGTGCTCGTTCTAGTTAGAGGTTCCGATGGCAGCGAAATAGGCGACGTGCTAACTAGTTGCAATACACAATCAGCGGATATCAGTTGCAGAAATGCTACCGCAACATGCGCGCGCCTATATTGAGTGAGTAGTTCAAATGCGTAGTGGGGGAACGTGTTGTATGTAATAATAGCAGATTAAATTTACCAACTTTAAATATGTTTTAGGGGTATTCAGGAATATATCAAATACATTGAATTAGCGTTAGTTAAATATCGATAAACTTAATTCGAAGTAGGAACTTAAGAAATGAAGGCCGGTTTTTACAGCTATTAAAGCCTCTACAGTCCCTGGTCCAGCTAAATGATAATTAACCTATCGAAGACTTTCAAAATAATTCGACCACGCAGATGAACCGCTGACGTCAGTTGAGCGAGACGCTGAATGGCTGCCATTGTGTACGAAGTATTAGTAGAATTTGTTTGTACCTAAGCGCCCGGCTTCTTCGTTCCACTCGCAGTAGGTTATCGACTGCTTCGGTTCGCTCGCAGCGTAAAAACTTGGATCGGAAGACGCGTCCATGGTAAAATCCCCCACGTGGATACTTTTAAGGTATTTTAAGTTTCTATCGTTTTGGGGGGAACCGAGCGAGCTATAAGGTCGTGTAAAAAAACTAAATGTGCAGATTATTCTCCTGCACATTTAGATAAAACACTAAAAAGTTTCATTCTCGTACGAAAAATCTAAAAATTCAGTAACTTCTAATAAAAAACCGTACGTTTGATTTTGTTGGCTAACGAACTCGTCCGAGCGATTTAAGACAACCAACGTGTGTAACAATTTGTACCAAATGCGGCCGTTAGAGTGCGAACACATGTAAACATACATACAGTATATCTAAAATTTATAATAACTTGTTCTGGAAACCGTGATCGGTGCTCATTTCCTATTCCCAATCTTTGGTCTTACCATAAGTGTCTTACCACATGAATCTCTGACTTTTCAAACGCGCTGCCCTTACGCTATTCCAACTCACCTGACGTTTTCCCCAAGCTATAGCACCAGAGTTGTCGGCTTACGAAACACGCAATACTATCTCCTAGGTAATGTTAACTGGGTTAAATATCAAAACGCTTTTCGCAGCTCTAAAGCTTAATTCAACTTTTGGAGAATTTCTTGTCCACCTATCCAGAGTACTGATTTGACTTTAAACATCAACGTTGCTCATTTCAACAACCTTAGACAGCTAGATGTAGATCGTACTAATATTTGTTAAAGGTATCAGCAAAAACACGTACACTAAGCTTTGAGGAAATTGGTCAACAAAAAAAAAACAGAAACTTCTCGGGTGACGTCGGCTGTGTAATAGCATCCTTGTGGTCTGACCTTGATACCACCTCCTCCTCCAATGACGTACTTTCTGTCTGCAAGTGTTAATTATTTAATATTTGTTGATTGTTGAGATGTCATACGATACGTGGACAAGCAAAACTGCACCATTGGCAAAACAATCGGAGTTGAAGCGATTTTAGGCCGAAAGGTATTTTAGTGATGTACAGTTAATTCTAGATCTTGTTCATCATTTGGGATTAGGTACAATTTTCTTTGGTATCATCGGTTTATATTTCTTTGTTTTTATGAACGTCATATCTTTTCCTGCAGACGAAGGAGAAAAGGACGTGTAGAAAAAGACAATTGCAATAGTGTTACAAAACTGCACATTAAATACGTTTTTAGCAGAAGAATAAGTCGTTTTCAAAATGTCAGAACACAATATGTAAACAAATATAATAAACAATAATTTGCATTTCTTCCACGAATAATAATTTCAGGTTATTTCTTCGCGTGAGCCTATTAGCCTAGGAAATGATCGTTTATTAAAAACAAATAATTAAGCATCATTTCTCAGATAACCTTTTCGGCCTGGCCAGAACGATAACTCAATACTACCAACTTTCCTAATATACTGTATCAAGTGTAACAACATTAAAAATATCTCGACGACTGGCTAAATGGATCGTTCATCGAATCTAAACTACTGATTAAGTTCAGCAGACGGTTCACGGGCAAAGGGCAAACTAAAAATATCTGGGTTTTAAAATTCCTAAATTAAAGAGCAACCTTTCCGAAACAATTCAGATTCGTTATGTACCGTAATATAAGCAGCTAATCAAAATTAGCGTCTACGATATACGGACGCTCGATTGGTAGGCTGGATCGAACTATATTACTTGGATTCTTTGATTTATTCACTCTGTAATTAGACTTCGTTACTACTGAACATTCCTGAAAAACTATGCGACGTTGTTTTATCATTACAGGATTACTCTTTTGTTTGATTGTCTGACACAATCGATGTTCTTCGGGATGGATAAATGTACCACAGTTAAAATTAACATAGTTATCAACCTCGCTGTAACAAAGTTCTTATAGAAGGTACTTGATTTTTCCATCAACCTTTCCCTAACCAACTTGTAGTTTGAAATTATTTTTCTACAACATTTACATTACATTTTAGCGTCATAAATTGTATTACAAACATTTCTGCCTCCTCTTCAGCCACCTCCATCCTACACGGAAGACAAACAAAGCAGGGATATTTCAGTATATTACTCCAGCAAAAGTAGATGTACTTTAACGATAAGTGCTTGGCGGAAGTTAATTTTTTTACTTTCTCCACCCTATACGTAGTATATGGAGAAGGTATTGTTTTCGTAAAAATGTTCGAATTTGAATTTTCAGTTGAATTATCTGTTTTGGTGCTCCCAGAACCCCAAAAAATGGTTTAGTGCAATTATCTGTGTTGGTGCTCCCTGAACCCAAAAATATTTTTAGTGGAATTTTTTGTTTTGGTGCTCCCTGAACCCATAAAAGTGTTTTTAGAGTGGTGTTTTTCTGTCAGTATGTATACACGACGAGAGAGGACACTATTGGTCCGATTATCATGAAATTTAGTATGTAGGTACTAAACCCTAATATCTCCAGGCGTTTTTTTCATTTTTTTGAATTTTTAATTTTTAAGGGTAATTTACCCCTAAAAACCCATAAAAAACGACAAAAATGCAAATTTCTCAAAAACGGCTCTAACGATTTTGATCAAATTTTCAGTATTTATCGTGCTTAAGATGCCAAACAAAATGACACCACCAGCTTTTATCAAAACTTCGGCGTTTTATAATTATGGGGAAATGTTTAAAAATAAACAAATTTATGTTGTCAATCTAGCATCGCGGCGGCAGCCGCACGGGGTAGCACCATGGTAGCGATCACGGCCAGTAATTCAAAGGTCGCGCGATCGAATCCCGCCTAGGACAATAATTTTTTTATACGATTGACGTAGATAGAATATTATTTTTTTGTTTTGTTCTAAAAAGTAATCAATAAAATGATTGAAAACAATATTATTTTGACTACAGTAAGTTGGGAGAAAGTTTGTGTCAGTTAACTGATACCGTTTATTATCTTCAGTTTTTAGTGTTGATAATATGAAACATTTCCTCAGAATAGAGTGCTAAATATCGAGAGGAAACGGTACATGATCACTTAAATTCTCCTAGTCCGTTTACCTGACCATACACAACCATTCCCATAATCAGCACCCTCACTCAATCCTAAAATTCAAGTCTCAAATTTTACCAGGACAAACTAGGGTCACTGGATCTCTAATTGTAAAATCACACTATTTCGTAACTTAAAAATAATTTTAAAATATTCTTTAAAAAAGGAACACAGGTGGAATTTTGTAGTACTTTTTGACAAATGTTCTTTTTTTAGTGCTTTTTAAAAGCAGGTACTGTTTAGTACAGTACGCTTTTAAAAAGTATGTTACTTTTGTACTACTTTTTGGTCATTTATGTCCTCTTTTTACTTTTAAATTTCCTCATAAAAAACATGTGTTACAGCAAGATGGAGCTAAGGGAAGATCCTCAGTTTTTTTTTCATCCGGAGGGCTAAATAATATGACAAAATTTTGCCTGACTTTTTTGCAAGTTCCCCTGACTTTCCCTGACGAAAGGAAACCTGGATGATAAGATATTTTTACGGAAGTGAAACGACACTTTAAAGAGAAAGAAAAATGGCGACATAAAAACTTCTTTGCAACTTTGTACATTCTGTTTTTGTTTTTAAAATTATAATAAACTAGTTTGCTTAAATTCTTTGTATTACAATTCTCCAATGCATCAGAGCCTTACGGCCCGGTAGGAGTGAACAAATATTTTGATCGCAGCTCTCCAAGTGACAGAGCTGTACACTACTAGCATTTAGTTTTGTAGTTTTTCATTCTTCCGCTAGCAAATATAGGGTAGCGTCATAAATTTGGGGAAAAAGGTTATTGTCGTAATCCTGACTGCAAACGTACTGAAATGTGCGTGCGTGACAATGTGTTATTAAACACAGCTTTCTCTCACACATTTAACATTAACGGATGTATTATTTTTCTAGTATTGCTCCGCGAGCAACAAGTTTATGTGATAACCACCAGAGTGCAAATAAGAACACAAATTCAACGCGTACATGCTTCCACAATAACGTCAAATTTTTTCGTCATCAATTATCCAAAATTTTTGAAATGACTTTTATTTTAAAGGTAATTAAACTTAGAATGTGGTGAGCTTTTTACATTTTTTATATTTGCATTATTGGATAAGAATCAAAATCGCAAGCTTTGATTTTGAGTTAAGTCGAAGAACAAACTTAGTTAAAAACAAATTTTTAAAACTAAAAGCTATCACCATTCGGACTGTCCTAACCTCTAAAATGACACATTCAGAATATTTTTTCGATCATTATTACTCCAGTAATCTTATTACCCGTTTAACATTGCTCTTACGGGCCTTAAGTAAGTCTGTACGGAATCCAATATGGCGGTCGTGCGGCAATAACTTCAAGCCGTTGTACTTATCGAATCACTCGTGTTTATTTAAGCTGTCTACAATCTACGTCACAATATATACAAAAGATAACGTATCTTACAATGTTAAACCTACACGTATGACTCGCTAACCATACTGAACAAGCCGGGTATATAATGTCGCGGCATTTGGAGGTTATAAAATTGCACACGACATTGGTTTTTACTCGGTTTTTTCTCAATGGTGGTCGGTGTAACAACAAAAACAACTGCCAAAGTTCATCGCTCTTACAACTAGTAAGACAAGTAAGGCCTAGCAATTGTTCGTAAATTTGCTTTCTTCCACCACAGCAAACGTACCCACAATATAGGATGCCGGGTTGAACAAACCAAGTATTACACATAACTTAACTACTAACTACCCTTCACCCGATTGTTTTGACAGCTACACCATCCGATAGGTAAGGGCTACAAAAAAAGAGGTGTCTTGACATTTTTTTGTTAAAAGGCACTGTTTTGGGGTAATTTCGGTTTGAAATTTTCAAACAGCCGCCATTTTAAAACGCATGACTGGTGAATACTATCGCTTATTTTTTTTTTAAATAGATCATTGCTAGGTTAAACTTCGTGCCAAGTTTGAACTCAATCGGTCAAACTGTACTCTAATATAAATTATTATGTAAAAAAAATAGCACTTATTTGGAAAACGAAGCGTTTTGGAAAAAAAAATTATTCTTGATTTTCTCTTTATTTTGACCCATGGATTAATTTCCCGAATTTGGCATTTTACGTACGGAACACCCTTAGTTAAATCATTTTTCAAACAAATGTTGATAAACATGAACAATTTACATCTTTTATAAGGTAGGATTTTATAATTCTTTCCATAACAAATCCAGTTTATACCTGTTTGAAAATAAAACGTCCGTACGAGAATTAATTGTATTACAATTTATAACGGTAATTTATTTTCCAGAAAATCAAATGACAACAGTAAACGTGGTTGACAATTTTTACGTTGTTTATGAAATTTGCATTCAAATATCGTCGGCCACAAGGTTTTACAATTGCAAAAAATCTGCAAATTGGTTCACGCAAATAACTGTTGATGAACAGAAGCACTTAGATCGGGGTATGATGGCGGAGGTAGCTATGGCTTGGATCCAGACGTAGGCCTATGTACAGTAGGACCAGGGTTTTTGCGTGAATGACAGGAATTTTTGTATATAATAGAGAGATTACAAACGCCAGTGGAATGACGGGGTTTAAACGTTAGAATCGGGTACGCTAACCCCTCAGTGTAAAAATTTTAAAAACTGAAAACCCCGCGATACTGTTGTAAGGTTATCTTTTCCGTTTAAATTTATGGCGTGGAACATTATGATAGTCATAGGTAAACATCGATCCTACACAACGCGCAGTAGAGCCTTTTCTTCGAAGCGTCAGTAAATAACAGTATTATCAAACAATATTGTCTGAACTTTCCATACACAAGATGTTATCTACTACTGAAATAACTCGGACAAGCCAGGCGGATTCCATTGGACTTTATCGCGACATATTTGCAACGAGTGACGCACACGCAGTCGGCGCGGTTACGTCAGGGACAATCGCCAATTTCTAAACAGTTCTTTCCCGAGTCTACATCGTACTTAGTCTATGCGAACGAATAACGAGCTAGTTATTTAAATTCTGTTGGATCTGCACTACCAACTGTGCAAATTAAAAAAGACGCATCATTCCAACTGTGTTGGTTTAATTGCAAGCGTCATTTTATGGTTAATACTGTTAGGCAAACATTACCCAAGGTTAACATGCTGATCCGATAGTGTTAAAATACATTTAAAACAAAAGTAATTTAAGCTAACACGATACATTTTTACCATAATCTGCAGTATTTCGTTTGCATAAATATTTTAAATTAACTTAGGCCAATATAGTTTCCAATTACCTTCGATCTTCTTGACAAAGAGTCATTGGATCAATGTTAAATCATCAAAATGTGTGAAAATGGAGCATGGGCGCCCATATAATATTTTCTGGGGAGGTGCTAGACAGGGGTATGCTTTCACGTTCACTGCTAAGGACGCACATGTGACCTTGACACTGAACACAAAGTTTGTAAAGCTTCGCACGCCAAACCCGTACTGGGAGTATTTTCAATACACTGTGTATTGCGTGCTTCGCACGCCAACACCCGTACTGGGAGCTAGAGGGGGGGGGGGGGTGGCCACCCTCTGATGGGCTCCCATGAAATGGAGTGAACCAAGTTTGTAGCTCAATCTAACTGATGGAGATACACAAAAGATTGTTCATATTGTAGATGGTCTCAACTTCCGACAGTTGAAGACGAGATGTCTAGTGTTCTTTTCATTTCGGTAATTCATTTCCCTGATTTTTTTCTCGGCTTCCTTGACCGACTCACTGCATGTTTTGAAATTATTTTACCAGAACATTTGCTTTTCATTTTAGCAACATAAATTCTATTTACGTTTTCCTTAACTCACCAACAGCAGACGTCAAAAAAACACGAGTATTTTAATTTAAGGTGCTAGTCACTCATCCGCGCCAGAGCCTTAAAACGAAGTACACTCGAAATCACTGTCCAATAAGGTGTAAGTTAGCGCCGAACGTGCAGCTTTTAGGATGCGCTTCTGTTTCTGACCCCACGAAGCGGACAGACAAAAGCCGTTTATCTCCAAGACGTTAATGCCCGTTGACATTCCCAAGGATCGTTGTAAATCATCAAGACGAAATGCCGTCCTAGATTGGGATTTAGAGCATGTGTGCGTGTATCTTGCGACTCCGTTGTTGGGCAATTCGGTCCCATTTCGACCGAGTTTAATATTAGCGAAACGTGAATGTGCAGCTTTGCAATGCTGTGGAAGAACGAAATCTAAAAAATAATAATTTAAAACATATATTAAATGCTGTTGCAACCGATTGTTGAAGATTGGGCACACCTTTAACAAACTAGTTTAGCAGAAGATTAACGTATCAAGAATAAACAAACGCATATATTTAGGCTACCCTCTACTATTTTGTGCTGAATGACACCGAATGACTATTCAACTGATCTATATTTTTAGAATGTGCCAAGGTTGTTCAGGCCTACTTTATGATTTGACATAATACTTGGCATATTTCTCAATTCTAAGAACAGATTCAACAGACTATGCCGTTCAAAAGACAATGTTTGACTCGTAAATAAAGGTTTCATCAAAATGGGATCAAGAGATTTTTAGTTAAATCGTATAAACAAACATTCAAACGCTTCTCCTTTATAACTAAGGATACTGAAAAATATATTACTGAGGAGGAAGATGGCCGAGAGAAATAGTGGCGCTAGTCTAGTCTGTAGCAGTGATAACCTACATCATAAGTTACATATAGGGTTAAATCTAATCGATTTGCTCTCCCGGCATTATTAGCGAATTTCCATAGGAAAAATGAGCTATTGCAGTGGTCCTTATGGTAAGAGCCAAGGTCGGGAGTAGCGAAACGAACACCGATCATGGTCCCGATCACGTTTTGGGGTGTCATTGAAAATCATATATATGTGTTCGCACTCTAGCGGCCGCATTTTAAGTCCGATTTGGTTCAAATTTGGTACACACGTTGGTTGTCTACGTCGCTCGGACGAGTTCGTTAGCCAAAAAAAATCCAACAATCGGAAGCAGGGTTTTTGACCGGAAGTAATTATTTTTTGAGGTTTTTCCTACGAGAATGAATCTGTTTTTGAGTTTTTTCTGCACATTTTGTTTTTTTACGCGACCGTATAGCTCGCTTGTTTCCTCCAAAATCGATCAAAACGTAAAATACCATAGAAGTACCCGGTTCAAAGCCATGTGGTGGATTCTACTGTGGGGTTGGCGTGCGAAGCACGCAATGCATTGTGTATTGAAGATACTCCCAACACCCGGTTGGCGTGTGAAGCACGCAATGCTTTGTGTATTGAGACACTCCCAATACGGGGGTTGGCGTGCGAAGCACGCAATGCTTTGTGTATTGAAGACACTCCCAATATGCGGAATGTCGTGCGAATCACGCAATGCTTTGTGTATTGAAGATACTCCCAATATGGGTGTTGGCGTGCGAAGCACGCAATGCATTATATATTGAAAATACTCCCAATATGCGGAATGGTGTGCGAACCATTTTGCAGCTATTCAGCACCGTCGTGAATAGACCTATTTCCCAAATTGTTGGTTGAAACCCTAAAACAAAGGCATATAAACTTAATTTTGGAAATTTTGCTCAACTCACGTCAGCGGTTAAGCTGCGTGGTTGAATTATTAACTGACTAGCATAGTTTTAAGTTCAAACAATATTGATATTAGTTATTTCAGAGCACAGATAAAAGCTGGAAGAAGAACATTTTAAAGCGTGTTGAGTTAATAATAAGCGTACCGCAGGAAGTAGGCCTACCTTGTCCCATAGTTCATACAGTTTGACTTGAAAACACTTTTAAATTGTAGAAAATGGTCGGGCTAGGTGTAATTTGAATTGACAGAATTTACCGTTAACACCTCTTAACACGGGTGTCTGCGTCTTCTTACTTTAATCCAAAAATACCAATGCGCAAGAGCATTAAAATTTTTGTTTTAATTCGTTAGTGTTAAATTATTGGTGCGATATGTCTAAAACTAATTAATTTATTATAAGCCTATATTTACTTTATGTGTTCTTTTTTAGTGTTTCGTGCCTTTAAAGAAAAACCGGACCCCTTCTCGTGCCTAGCACATCTGCGCGTTTTTCGTAACAACTTTACTGTAAGACTAAAGAGACGATGCATACTTCTAACACAAAGGGGCGGACGGCAGCGATTCATACCTGCGTAGAGGTTCTAATGATAATAACCTAGATTATAAATTATCGCGTTGTCTGTTGTGTTAACAATGAGTGAGTAGCTTCACAGCGTAGTGGGAGACGTTCCGTAATAACTAAATGAACGACGCTGTTTTCTTGAAATAGCCATGAGTTACTGTTATGAGATGAAAATTACAGTGATCAAAGAAAATACTTACGACTTTGAAGGTTTTATTCGGTCGATAATTTTGTGCGTGCGTTCTTTAGTATTGTTGCCTACAATTTGGCATGCAGGGTTCACAAAGTCACGCGTGAGGAAGCACGCTTTTAATTTCCCTGGATGTGAGTTTCAAGTTCAACGTAATAATTATTTTCAAATATGCTAATTGTTGACAACACGTTGAATTTAGTCAGCAGAATAACATGGTTGGCGAGTTATTTCTGGTGGTTGGATTAATGGAATTGTTAATTACGGTTGCGCTCCACCAAGCCATGTGGACCCACCTAACACTTGTTTCGTAGTATAGTGGGATTCAAAATTGCACGGAAGCTGAGTCTTGTGTCAAAATTAAGAAAAACTATTTATTCAAAATACGATGTTTACAATTAATGAAAACGCCATCAAACAGTTTAGGTTAGGTCATTGATTATAATTTGTAAATTATCATATATTTTTTTTAAATTCGTAAGATCAACAAGGTTATTCAGGGTCTCCACCAGATCATACAAATTTAATTTCTTGGCTTTTGGGGACTTTCAGGAGACCTCAAATAGAAATTTGGTGAAATTATTTTCAAGCAAATCGTAATAAAAATGTACAGATATAAAAAAAAATTGCATCATACTGGCTAGGTACTAAGTAAGAAATAATTTGTTTCATAACACACCAAATACGCCATTAAATAAATACGAACTTGAACAGCTCGTGGAACTGAACAAATGATTCGGATCCGAGTTTCGAAAGATTCGTTCTTCCATCTCCGGTATTAGAAAAACTCGTTTGCTAGGTGACAGTTAGTTTAAGAAACAACTGATGTATTACGATTTTTAGAACCTTTAATATTTATTATACATATCGATCAAATGAACGGCTCTATCAAAGAAACTAGATAAATTGAACCGAATCTGTAAATAGATTTGAACTTCGAATCAGAGTTGCCCACTTGTTTTGCATGGGTACTCGTATGGTACAGTAAAAAACTGTGGATCGTGGGAAATTCAATTTCAAGTAGGAAACAAATGGTGAGCTTATACCTACAAATCGTGACTTGTTAGTGACTTTCGTGACTTTTTGGATATAGTAGACTCCTTGTTATTAAGGTTATCAAAGTTAAAAATGATTAAAGTCCACTAATTTTTATTAAAAATTTCAATTTTTATCTCAGAATGATCATCATTATCCCATGAATTCTGGCATTGTATTACTTTTTTAAATCAACATTATCAAATCCATCTATATAGTAATTTTATTTAAATTTTGTAAAAAATTTTTTATAGCAAGTGTATTTAAATATATTATCTCGTACGCTATTATCTTATATGTATTAGGCCTAATAATACAAATATTTCAAATAGATAAATCGAATGTTCGTGTTATTTTAAACTACAAACTGATCCACTTCTGCAGGGTAGTGCGATAGTGTTTTTTCCTGATGGTATTGCATTGCTTCAATGAAAACGAGTCTCGTGAGCGATCGGAATATCTTCGGGCACGATCGGCTTTCCACTTAATTACCCACGGAACTGGATTAAAACAACTTCGTTATCAACATATCACGTTTCGTATTTTTCCAGGTACCGAGTTTGTCAAGGTAAAAGTCAGAGGGATCGATTTCTCTCCGTATTTTGACGCTTACGAAGAAATGCATTTGTATTTAGTAACTAGGGAGGGGGGGGGTGCTCTGCCCGCGTTGCTTACCACACCCTCTGCCAATGCAAACTACAAAATCCCTAATTTTGTTCATAATTTTTACATTTTCATAAATTTGTAATATGAATTTTTATGGAAAAGATGATTAAGACAGAGGCATTTGTATCTAAGTTGGGTGGGTAGCTGTGACCTGTACATAATTAATTTAAGACAGAGATCGAAATATACCCGCAAAATCCCCAACCATTTGTCCACAAAATACAAATTTTTGTCCATAACATTCCATTTTTTAGAAGAAGTTTTAAATATTCTGGGAATAAAAAGTAGCCTAAAATATTCTCTGAATAGTCCTCTACGTGTTAATGAAAGTTTTGTTAAAATCGGTTCAGCCATTTTTAATATAAAATAACGATTCTTATAAATTGTTTTACAATCACTCGATTTGACTTAAAATATTCTTTAAAAGAAACATTAGTGTGAACTTTTACAAAAGTTATTTTAATAATTCTCGTCTATACTAATATTATAAAGAGGTAAAATTTATTTGTTTGTATGTAGGGGATAATCTCTGGAACTACCGAACCGATTGAAAAAATTGTTTTACTAATAAAAAGCTTTACTATCTCCGAGTAACAAAGCCTGTGATTAATTTTGATAAACACATTTTTTATTTCAATACTTTTAAATTTAGTCGGAAAAATGTATAGGTTAGGCCTAGACTGATGAATTACCATTGCAACCAATTGAATAACATAAGAGATAAAACAGCTGTTTGCTCTAACATTTCCATTAACACCTGATTTCAAACCTTGAAGCAACTATTTTTTGTATTTCTAACTTTTAGGTTAGGGTTTTACTAAAGTGTAGACCTGAGCCATGCTGGTTCTTTTAACCTTTATTATGACTGCTGTTACAAAATATACGAAATAATTTGATTTGAACATTTAACATTAATTACCATCTTTGCTTCGGGGTTATTATTAATCCTACACCGTTATTATAAAGGAAACATAACATGATTATGTGTACGGAACGTTCCAAAGGGGTTGGCGTGCGGAGCACGCAGAGGTTTCCCCTAGTTTAACTATAAAAACAGGCACTTAGTAGTTTTTAAAAGTAGGGTACTTTGTTAAACGTTTAACAAACTGCTCGAGATGTCCTAATGGAAAAAAAACTGCTTGCCTTGCAGGAGCAAAGAAATACTCCTCAGTTTTTGCGCAAATGCGTTGAATTTTAAACATTAAGTTACTGTTATCCGATTAGTTTGTTTCGTTACAGTACAAAGGAGAGTTCATGCTTTACGATTTAAATTATAATTTATAATAAAGTTAATACTCGACTAACATGCGAGCGAGAAAACAAAATGCAATCCAATTTGTAAGAGGATGTAATTAATTTGTACCGTCAGCAGTGCGTCTAAACCTAGAGTTGTTAGGGATTTAATGATTGCTAAATAAAACATCTTCGATGGCTTTATTTTATTAAACTTTTATTCTAAGGTAAGGCGTCCTCGTTAAGGCTCGGCTCCCTACATTCAAAACGGCAAAGTTGGGTATCAATTTCAATGTTAAATAACCAAAACATACCTTCACTATTAAGCATATGTTTGTGTTGTTTTTGTCAAAACACGAAAGCTGTATTTTTTCCCTTAAAGTAAAATAGATCGTTGGTGTTGATTGCTAAGGTTTTTTGCAATATCTCCTTTTGCAACTGAGTAAAAAATTAATAAAGTTTACTGTTTTTTATATTATACGTTTATGAAAACAATAAAACGGCTTTTGAAAATGTATTTAACAATCAAAATCCGCATATGACAGTACTTCAAAATGAAACCAAATTTTCAAATTTATTCCACGAATTAACAGAAAAAAATGACTTGTTATGTAGCATTTCTCTCATGGAAATCAGATTCAATATGGCGGTCACTGTAGCGCCCCCTTAATGCGAAAATATTGTGCCTCTTAAAATTACAGCAGCCATGGGCGACCATATGATATTTTCTGGGGGGCTATACCGAGGTATGGGACTTAACACGTTCACTGCTAAGGACGCACATGTGAGCTTGACACTGAACACTATGAAAAGCGGTCGACGCACAGTGCATTGCACGCCAACAAACGTATTGGGAGTATTTATAATACACAATGCATTGAGTGCTTCGCACGCCAGCCCCCGTATTGGGAGTATTTTTAATACACAATGCATTGCGTGATTCGCACGCCAGCCCCCGTATTGGGAGTATTTCCAATACACCATGCATTGCGTGCTTCGCACGCCAGCCCCGGTATTGGGTGTATTTTTAATACACAACGCATTGCATGCTTCGCACGCCAGCCACCGTATTGGGAGTATTTTTAACACACAATGCATTGCGTGCTTCGCAAGCCAACCCCCGTATTAGTAGCATTTTCAATACACAGTGCATTGCACCTCACGCTTGAACCAATGAATACTTAAATTTAAGTATTCATTGCTTGAACTCTTGTAAAAAAATAAAATAAGTGTATGTAAAATCAAACGGCACATAACATTTAAAACATATTAGTGCTAATCTCTTTAAAGAAAAATACCTGACTACAATTAATAATATAGATATTTTCTTTTCCCGTGGCCCCCCTTGTCCATGGATATGGGCGCCCATGACAGCAACAAACGTGGAACAAAACGAAACGTCTGCGGTGGCTGATTGTCTCGTGTAATGCATGTATATATGCATAATGCATGCGCTTACCTCATGCAGAATGCAAGGTCAATCAAATCGCATTTAGCTAAGTCTATATGTCGCTACATCCGTTTATAGAGCAAGTGAGATCCACGATGTTCCAGAGTCGGACGTAACTGGTTTGAGGACTTTTTGCTGAGAGGGCTTTGCATCGGTCAAGCGATCGTAAAGATAATGTTACGCTCGTCACGGAGTGGTCGTCATTTAAAATAATTAAGGCTCTTCTTTACCTTGAAGAAAACTCCCGAGTGTAATGTATGATTTCAATAAAAAAGGCCTATTTCAAGCCGCAAAATCGTTGAAACATGCATTCGTAATACCGTGTTTCGGATTCTATTTATAAATTAATAATCCGGGAAACTACTTTAAGTTATAAAGAAGGCTTTATATTTTTTACGTGTTAGCTTAAAATATGTAAATTATTGCTTAAAACTCCCAAAAAATGCGTTAAAAATAATGTTTACTTATTTAAACTGTTGATTAAAAGTAGTTGCCGACGGTTTCTTTCAATTATGAGATATAAGACAAAAGCACAAAGCCTTTAAGAACAATTTAAAATGTTTCACAACTTTTTAGGTTGAAAAACGGCGTCCGAAACACGGTAGTACGAAGTGCATATTTTTGCTGTTTTACGCAAAGTATAGAAGACCCTTAAATGTTTTGTAGGAGTCAATATTTACAATTAAAATGTAAATTTCTTTTTCTTTTTTGGCGGTGCGATTGTTAGGTACCGTGGTACATTCTTAGGTACGAAAAATCGACAAAAAAGATTATTTCTCGAAGCTGATGTCGAACATAAAACAATATTTGCACAATTTTAAGTTACGAATCTAGCTAATAATAGGCTAAAGTAAAAAATTTGTTATTTATAGAGTAAGCTATTGCTAGTGTTCATAATAGATCAATAATTGAAATTGATTATGGTAAACAATGTGTTTTTAGCGCTATTTGATGCAAGAACGTTTATCTTGAATTCTCTATAATTCCTTGGAATTATTAACCCATAGATCTTTAAAATGAGCCTTAAGTGATCATTTTAAGAACAAAACTTACGAGTTTTAAGGCCCCCCCCCCCATACAGGTTCTAATCAGTCGTACGATCTGATCTGAAACGTTCGGCAGACATCGAAAACAATACCGTATTGGATGAAAATTTTATGAAATTCGATCAGATTGGATCGACTTGTTCACAAACACTACCCGAACTGAGCTGAGGAAAGGCGGAGATGGGAGATCGCTGCGACGAATCTGAAGACAAATCGTACCTGTGTGGGGACAGCGTCGATGCGATCTGATCTGACGGATCCGTCGTACGATAAATCGTTACGTGTATGGTCCGCCTAACTTGAATAACTGAGAAAAGATTTATCCCGTTCTTAAGGCGTGCAATACCAAAATATGTAAATTAACGACGCCAACCCCAATTTAAAATTGGTTTTTAATTCTTAACAATACATACTGATCCAGGTTAGGCCCTAACCTAACTTTAAATAACCCGGTTAGGTTTGGTTTTTGCTATCATTATACTGCAACCCCCCCGCCAGCTCCGCCCCTGCTCGCTTCGCTCACCGCGGCGCCGACCAATGGCGAAACCAATGAAAACATATTATTGTATACTAT
>JAGFPH010000642.1:439597-454882 GCA_018207615.1 Philaenus spumarius
TCGCGTGTAACGGTAAGGCCCAATATGTATTTACCCTATAGGCTAGTCCTTTTGATTAACTTGTTTTTTTGCCTTACTGGACTGGATTTATTATAAATAAATACCTTGTTTACGTGAAATTCTATACAATAAACAATGTATTTATTTACTAGTCCTTTTATTTATTTAACCAGATCTGCGAGCAAAGCAGGCTAGTACTGTAATATAAATCAACCGAGATTTAATTGAAAGAAATAGTAGGCCTTAGGTAAAACGTATCGCTCAATTTGTAGGCTGACATGAGTAGGCATACTTAGCTCTTTTTTTCAAATTCAATTAAAATTTATCGAAGAACTATTTTTATTCCACTCAAACTGTTTTAAAATGTAGAATTTCTTTTAAACGAAGTGACATTCACTTCGATATCTTAAAAATTTTTAAAAAGATGGGATACGATTGTAAAATAATGTCTTAAGCTATTTTGTAGGGAAGGACGAATTCTTATAGTGTTTAATAACATGGTTTTACGGTAAAGTTATTGAATATGGCGAAAGCGTAGCAGAGCCTTGTCATGTTAAATATTTTAGCAACGTTTAAAAATAACTAACATACCTAAACCATAAAATACTTAATTTTATTTACTATTTCTAAGTACTTCGTAGGCGGTTAATAATACCTAGAGCATATAAATTTGACACATGTATTTGAACAGTTTGTGTGTGTATTTTTAGCACAAAGCAAAATGTTGATTTTAATTAGAAATAGGCTAAGCCTACAGTTAGGTCCACTGAACCTTAGGGGTACATCTAAGTATTAATTTTATTATTGGATAGTACCACATTTTTAAATATCGAAAACACAAATGAGGTTTACTTTCTCACTATACTATAGTATAAAGAAAGTACGGTACCTATAGTGATTGCAAAAAAATCGATGTTGAGATGTTTGTGGAAATATCCGTTGTGGGGTCCCCCGCCCCCCGAGTCCAAAAAAGTGGTTTTACATAATGTATGTCTGTATCTTATCTTCTAAAGCGAGAGATAATTGTTTGTCTGCTAAATGGATCTGGAATCTCCGTCTAAGGATTTTTGATTTTTTGATTTTATATTAGGCTTTTGGCCACTAGAAATCGATTGGAAATGGTCACCAGTCTGGGAAAATTCGTTTTCTACGTCTTTTTATTAAATTAAAAAGTGAAATTTGTCCATTTTAAACAATACAAAGCACAGCTGATGCAAATGTTTTCAATGCCATTACAATAATCATCTGCTTTCTTTTAAACTGTATATTTTATTAGAGGTAAGCCTAATGTTGTATCTATTTATAGTTACCATGGCAACGAATACATAATAAACATACCCTTTATTTAGTTGTTTAATGTCATAGGCCTAACCTAAACGATGTTCACGGAAATTTGCAATAATAGTAGTTATTGACGTGAGCGAACTAGGCCCTAGGAATAAATCGATATTGAAATAATACTTTAATTTAGGCCTGACTTATTTCTGAGGCATAGCGTTGAGATTTGTGGTTAATCCTTTAAACTGTATTTTTATTACAGGTGAGCCTAATGTTGTATATACCCTTTATTTAGTTCTTTAATGTTATAGGCCTAACATCAAAACTCAATAATCCAATATTTATGATTGAAATCATAGCCCTGCTTATAATCGAGCTTTAGCTCGGTCTCCAGGTACTGTATACAAAGCTAGAGAGAAAACTATTTGATCGATTTCGAACAAATTTGCACCAAACATGTAAATTAAGCCTGAATGGATGCCCGAAAAAAGGTTTGGACAAATTTCGAAAAACAACCCTCTTTTTGGCCAAAACAATCCCAAAAAATCTGTTATTATTTTTTTTAAATAAAAAAACCGCTCTAACGATTTTGATAAAATTTGCCTTATTTGTAGCCCTTAGTGTACCCTACCTAATGCAGAAACCCGCATCTTTCAAAAACTTCTCGTTTATCCAATAATAATAATAATATCAGATTTTTTAGAGTTATTTGGCCGAAAATAGGGTGAGTTTTAAAATTTGTCAAAACTTTTTTCGTGCGTCTAAGTAGGCCTAATTGACATGTTTGGTACAAATTTGTTCGAAATCGATCGACTAGTTTCCTCTTTAGCTAATAATAATAATTTGTATTACTTACTCTCCTACTTTAGTGTACTACACCCTCGCCTACTTTAATACAATTATGAAGTCACAGTTAGGGTTACATACTGGAGTTTAAAATTGCCGTGCAATACTGTGTATTGAAAATACTCAAAATATGGGGTTGGCGTGCAATGTACTATGCGTCGGCCGCTTCTCATAGTGTTCAGTGTCAAGCTCACATGTGGGTCCTTAGCAGTGAACGTGTTAATAATTTTAATATGTTTGTGAAAAAGTATGTGCCAGTTTCTGGTACCGTTTATTTAATCTATCGTTTGATTAAAAAGGATAGTATAAGCAGATTGTTTAAAGAATTAATAACATACATTTCCTTATTATTGAGTACGCCTATAGCCTACTTATAGAAAAAAACATTTAAAAAAATCGTCTTCAATGAATTTACGATTGATCCATAAACAAAAATTAATTATTCTGAGTAGATAATGACATTCGGCCCTTATGTAGGATAAACAAATGTTACTTCAAAACGACAGAGCCTTACATTATCACCCAATACCACTTTCCGTTGGTACAATATTGCCCAATATAAACTTCCAAAAGGAGAATCTAGGTAGGCCTAGTCTTTCCACATTTTAGAATTATTATTGTCTGCCCGAAGGCGGAGGATGTCCGAGAAAACGCAATCGTGGAGACTATGCTTAAATCTGACTATTTCATAAAAAATAATTCGACCACGCAGCTGAATCGCTGACGTGACTTGAGCAAATTTCCAAAATTAAGTTTATAGGCCTATGTTTTAGGGTTTCAACCAACAATTTGGGAAATAGGTCTATGCACGACGGTGCTGAATAGATGCAAAAATGCTTCGCACGCCATTCCGCATATTGGGAGTATTTTCAATACACAAGCATTACGCGCTTCGCACGCCAACCCCCGTATTGGGAGTATCTTCAATACACAATGCATTGCGCGCTTCGCACGCCAACTCCACGGTAAAATCCATCACATGGCTTTGAACAGGGTAAAATGGTATTTTACGTTTTGATCGATTTTGGAGGGACCAAGCGAGTTATAAGGTCGCGTAAAAAAACAAAATGTGCAAAATAACATCCTACATTTATATTTGTGAAAAACTCTAAAAGACCATTTATTCTCGTATGAAAAATCTCAACAAATTTTTACTTCCAGTCAAAAGACGTGCTTCCGGTTGTTGGATTTTTTTGGCTAACTTACTCGTCCGAGCGACATAGATAACCAACATGTTTAGACCAAATCGGACTTAAAATGAGGCAGCTAGTCGGATATAAATATATGATTGTATATATGATTTTTAATGACACCCCAGAACGATTTCTGGGGAATTTCTCCTATGGAAATTCACTAAAAATTCGTAGTCAAATATCGAGTACAAATAAGTATGAATTAATTATTAATGATTATAATCAGGTTGATTAATCTCTAATCGGTACCGTACTCACAATCTAATTGTATTATTTTATTTTATTTATCAATTTGATTTGTAAATTTTTAACACAAACCAATTTAAATTAAATATTTTGGAATTAATAAAACTGTCAGATAAATATAAATCATAATTCAAAAATTTGATAATAACTGTGTTTAAAAATAAATAGCAATTCAAATTCAATTTTAGTAAATAAAATTTACAAATTAATATATGGGCTATTACTTAGGCTTTCTCGGAAAGTAGAAATCGAGTGTTTAGCGTTTGAATTCAGAAACAATAAAATTGTACTTCTAGGTTATATTAACTTATACAGTACTACAATTTTACCACGGCCTGTTGTTACTTCATCGTATACAGCGTACTAGGAGATTTACATCGACATTTTGATAGATCAACTTTTTTGTACTTATTGCGTTTCAGACGAGTTTTGTAACAAACAAAAAACGTCTTAACTTTTATTTTCAATCGTTTAAAAACGATTGACTAGACCTGCAAAAACTATCCTACCTTGGAAACGACTGTAGGCTAATTACCACATCAAGGTTTTAGTCTGAATATAATATATTCAATAAATTTGTTGTCCGAATACTACTAAAATGAATAATGTGTGAATGGTAGACGTGACAAAAGTTTTATTTCCTATTTTTCATTTTGAAATGCAAAATTCTACATTGACTATATTAGGCCTAGACTATTCAAAAAGCAAGGCAAAATGTGTAATAACGATTAAAATACAACACAATTAATTGTTAACCTTGTGCATTAGCCTACTTCTAAATGTCTAATTACAGTACTTGAAATACTAATAAGAAATATTAATGCAGGAAATTCATAAAATATATCCTGTTCACAGTAAACATAATTAAACCTCTCTGCTACCCTACATCAAACTAAAGGGACCGATTCTATTGTCACTTTTATCTCAGAATTTGTTAAACATTTTAATTTTAAAAATCACTTGCTAATGTTGTTAATTATCACTCGCACAATTAATGAATTATATATATTTTTAAATTATTTAATTTATGAAAAACAAAGATCAATATACAAAATCATTCGAGTTCCTTTGCTACCTAGGCCTAGTTGGTTGAGAAAATGTACAACGTAAAGTGTAATTTATTTAATATTATTCCCACGGACGAACGATTCGTAAATTTCTATTCCACCGCAGGAGAGCGTTAAAAATGGAAATAAAGCAAGGCAAGGATATTTAGCAATCCTCGTAACGTAGCGGCAACACATTTGGACAGGAATTTAGGATACGCCTACTAGATTACGTGGGTGTTGCAGGCTTTGTGTTGGTGGCCAACGATTGAACAACATCGGAATGTTTTTCCTAGTGTTCAGAGTACATAATAGATCATTTTAACGATAGATTTTAATTAGGCACTATCCGACACTTTCAAAAAACGAAAAACATTATTGCTAAATAAAATCTATCGAAATAAATGCCGATTTCCTTACCTGTTTTCTTTTGAATACGGTTTCCGTCCCACTATGTTGTTTTTTAAAGAGTTCCAGTAATTTTTCCCCTCTCTCCGTATCCGGTTGATCCTCGACGAGCAGAAGGTACGACCTCCAATTGCTCGAATCGAATCCCCAGTGGCAGGTACGCACTTCCAGATTTCGGTGAGCGTGACAGACGAAAGTCTGAGGCGAGAAGAGTCCCCGACACTCCGTACACTCGATGCACCTGGCATTACTGTCCGTGTACAATTCGGGCATACACAATCCCTTACACTTACCGAAACACTCGTGGTAAACCTTCAACTGAAGACTGACGGATTTATCCAGTATGGTAGGCGGCGGATGCCAACGGTGGAGCAGAGCGCTGCAGAGACGTTCCGCGTCCGTCTTGGTGATGAGCCCGCAGGAAGGCGCACTGTTCGGCAATATCCCCGAGAACTTTAACACTTCCAGTTGGTCCGGGTTACACCGGGAACAGAATATCTGCAATTCGTCGCACACTTGGTTTATCTGCGGTAAACTGAAATCCCTTAAAACACTATTTAAAATTTGCGGAAGACAGAGTCTTTTCTCTCCGCCTACGACGAAACAGGAAATACTTTCGCCTTCTAAAACCGTTTCGGAACGTTCGCTCTTCGACCGATCCGGCGTGGTGAGTATCGGTAGCTGTTGGATCGGAAGAGGCGGAGGCGTTACGTAAGGTTCCGGCGACGATTCTACCGATTTCTTTTTCGGAACGGACGCCGATTCCTCGGCGCACAACACGGTACTGGGTCCTTGAAGACTTTTTACCGCACTCAGCTGATACGTTTTGAGCACTTTTTTGAGATGCGGATTATAGGCTTGTTGTCCGATAAGCGTCTCCATAATCGTTTCCGCGTCACAAGTAAACCGGAATAAGACCGGAGGACCGAGCGCTACGCACCCAGTCCGCCACACACATCGTATACAAGACCGTAGTAATACCACTCGCTGACTAACTCACTCGACGACGCACTAAACATGTCTGGCGACTAGACGGTCTGCGAGCCGGCGACACAGCGCTCTCTGGCCGCTGTTCCGATGTGCGCGCGCACTCCCTACAAAATCGATCCTTACGGCGCAAAAAATGTACCACTTAAACCCAGTTCGGATGCCTCTGCCGCTGCGGTTACGTTCCGTATTACATTAAAACACTGTTCTATCTCGCTAAACACAAAAACACACAGAAACTACTAGAACAAAGGGTATAAATAAACGAACACAACTGAGAAGCTGATGCTGCAATACGACCGAGCAGCTCAGACTTGTCTGCTCGACTCCTCCCCCCACTCCTACTGCCAGCCATGCCGTCAAAATAGCAGAATGTGGTGGGGAACTAATCGCAAGGGCCATTCTCTCACAGGCTACGTGAATAACACGTGCAATCATCGCCTTCTTATCAATTGTCACTTGGTTAATCTGTTTGGCAATTTGTATTTGTTATTCGTAGGCGCGTCATAAGACAATAAGCATTGTTAACTGTTACAGTTCTGTATTTCAAATACTTTGTAGGTAATTAATGTCTAAGGCTCTGCTACAGACGAGTAAAAATGTTTAATTACCTTTAAGTAATGCTAAATTAATATTGTACTTTGATGTTTTATATTTTTGAAAATTAAATTATTTGTGTTTATTTTTCACAAATCAGGTCAAGAACCAGACGTCAATTTCTTTCTCATAAACGTGTTTATTTTCAAATGAAAAGTTTAAAACAAAATGTGAAAATATACAAACAATAAGTTTAACATTGTTCTTAAAAAAAAAAATAGCAGCAGAAGCTTTTACTATAATGCTGTTTGTTAGTAATCATTAATAACAAGGATTTAATTATAACTTCAATCGTAAAATTGTTATTTTTCTGCGTCTATGACCCATAAGAATATAGCGTAGGTCTAATTTAATTTTTAGGTAGTTTTGCTATATCAGAATGTACTTATTAATTTTTAATAATATTTTATAATTTATTGTATTTAATAACTTATAGGCCTAGTAATATTAAATAATAAATCCTTATATTTATATAATACTGTACGTGAAGCAGTTTTTTGTGAACACAACTCCTCCCTTATTTCTGGACCAATTTTAACGTTTGAGATGTCAAAAATTCGTCTCATTTCGTAGTTCTGCAATAAGGTTTTAGATGTCAAAAATTCGTATCCTTATAATGGGGCGTGAGCTAATCTCAAAGGTCGGAGTTACCCCGCAAGGTTAACATGGAACTAATTTAAAAATCATTTCTATACAAAACAGCTGTTTATAATTAGAAACAAACTAATCCATCTGCTTTCGTGGAAGTAAGTAATAAAATAAAAATTAATTAGAATCAAAATTAATTCTAGGTTATGCCTAGACTTAACCAACACATGTTTCAAGACACACAAACCGATAAAAAAATTGTGTTATGGAATTTAAAAATTAGAAAAAGCTATGTTACATCCTTATTAAAAATAAATAAGACATATTATAATTTAATAGTATTTCTATTTATTGATAATATAAGGTACCTAATTGATAGTGAGTAACCAATATTAACAGCTGATTTCAAAATATGAAACAATTATTAAATAATTATAACTGATGTTATAAAATATACAAAATAATTTGATTTGAACATTTAACATTATTTACCATCTTAGTTTTGAGGTTATTATTAATACTACACCTTAATTATAAATAAAACATAACATATTATGTTTTTAGGAAGTTCCATTGGGGGTTGGCGTGCGGAGCACGCAGGAGTCTCCCCTAGTTATACGGTATTATAAACGGTGAAGAGATTTTAATTTAATTTAAATGCACAGTTAAAACATTTATAGCTATTGGTAAATATTGAATTGTTTTTAAGGGTTAAAAGGTTGTACATCATGAATTATGTTCCAGAATTTAGATTAATGTTTATGCTTTACTTAAACGATATCAAGCTTAAAAACTTCAATAAATTTCATAATTTATTCATAAGAGTTGAAATGTTCTAAATCATGTTTCACGACATAAAACAATCTTTATTCGACATATTTCAATCTATTAAACAATTAAACTTGTAGTTTTCCTAACGACTTTTTACGAGCGAGGTTTCTCGTGTTGGAACGTAATTTACAAATAAAAACACGGAAAATATTTGTGTAATACATTTTTGTAAAGAACTAAAGATGAATGGTCTCATGCGTAATAACGATATTCAGTGTGGACAAAAATAAGATAACTGCTGGATTTCTTGGCTTTTGAGAAAGTTATGTTTGCCAACCATTCGAAAGTAGAAGGAATTTTGTTACAAAATACAGGACATTTTCACAAAACGTAATTTTTCTTGAACATTTCAAATATAATACAGTCACTGTATTTTCCTACTTTGAGAAAACTACTAAAAGATTTAAAATACATTAAAACATATTTGAAATTGTTTTGTATTATTTATATGCTTGCATTTTCGAGTTAGAGACATCTGCAAATCAAATGACTTGGAGAATATTTGTGGACTTTTAATTGGTCACGATGCGTATGACACCAATACCTTGGATACATAAGGTATCCGGGCCATTAGTCTACATTTTAAATTTCTAAGAAAAGTACATTCTATGAAAATTCCGGCAACCTCTGTGTACATTAAAGCGAATATTTCTACTTTCAAAATGGTTTAGACTTTCTGAAAAGAACTTTTAAAAGAAATTGTAGAACAATTCGCGCTGCAAAGAATTCGGTAATACGCGATAGAGGTTTGAATTCATGCCTAATAAAAAATAGCGAGTAACAACGAATAAATTTGAAAAGGAAATCAAAAGTTTAAAAAGCCGTTTATTTACGCTATTTAATTCGAAGGGCTTGACTACGGTATTTGCCGAGCGCCGATGTTTACCCTTAAACGGATTAATTAAAGGCCGTAACTAATACCCAGAGTGGAAAGACGGCGGAAGACAAATAAACGGTGGTTGACTAGCTTTACAGCTGACAGGATACGTAGTAAGTAACGTAGATAAATTCGTGCTGCAAAAGAATTTGCTAATACGCGCTCGAGGTTAGAGACTTGAACTCGCACCTGATAAAAAAAAGATAGCAAGTAACAACGATTGAATTTGACTAGGTTAAAACAAAATATTATCTGTTATTTACGATATTTTAATTCGAATGCCTTGACTACCGCATTTGCCAAGCGCCAATGTATTACAGCGTTCTCTTATGCCGTCTTAAGACTTTTGTGGTAAGACGGCGGAAGTAAAGTAAATAGTGGTCGACCCACTTTAAAGCTGACAGTATTTAACGGCTTTCGATTACTTTGCAAAATTGTATTACAGTACAGTATTCAAGTAGAAACACCAATGGATGGTCATCTCGCAGTTACAATTGTAACGCAATGACGTAAGGTGTAAAGGGTTAATCTAAACTGGCACAAACTAAACAACACATTGTTCGGTTTTTCTTTTTTTAGAGACTCAAAGATTAGTCTGAACCGAGCAGTAAATACATTTAATGACCGGCTTGAACTTGCAGGGTCGTGTTGCTACCAAGAACTTCCAGGTCAGTCTAATGTCCGGCGTCCGAGCAGCGAGCATTGCAAATGTAATACATAGGTAGGATAAGCTCTCCCCTCCCTCCGGTTTCTGGTGACATGCGCTCTCAGTCCTTGGGGACCCATTCATCATTATGTCAGTATTGGTTCTGGCAGTTCGGACTTACTAGCCGTTTCGCTTGCGTTCAGTTACTAACCGTTGCACAAACATTGGAGAAAGTATTCACACAAAAAGTTGGAAAGCTGTTTTACATAAACGCGGCCGGTTCTGGGCCGTATTTGATTTGCTCTTGTAGGCCTATATCCTAATTGTTGTGTTCAGCTATCCGAACAACCAGCTTGTGAATTTATGTCTAAAAATAAATTTAAAAGGGAGTGTACGTACGAGCGTACGTGGAGTAATATTTAAAGAAGAAATAAATATTCGTTTAACGTAATAATATAACAGCTGATTTCACCCATCATCTGTAAGACGCAAACAAAACCTAACGTTTATAATGCGGGGATACAATTCAGTTGGTATTTACCATGGGCGCCCATACCTATGGGCAGAGGGAGGCCACGCCCCCTAGATCCTAAAGCGCCCCACACACGGGGGATCTTGGATCGTCGAACCTGGTTCGAGCAAACCAAATTCCCCCGTGTATGGGGCGCGCGAACCAAAATCGGGCGAACTTTAGACGAACCGTTGTCTTCCAACTGGATGGAAAACTTTGTTCGGTTCGCCGCTAGGTTCGCACTAAGTTCGCCCGTGTGTAGGCGACGGCAGACCTCGTTCGCCCTCACTCAGTTGTAATCTTGGGTTGCCGGGGTTGCTTGTCAAGCGTTGTGCTTATTAAAGGAGAAACCAATTTTAACAAGTAATTAAACTCTGCTTCATCCATTCTTAAATAGTTTTTATAGTCTGTTACACTAGTTTGCCCAAGATGATTTACAAGTTTAAGGTGTGACCACTTCTCCCTCTCGCGCAGCCACTGTTTTGCCCACTCACTTCTCTTCTTTCTTCCCTTTTTGAACACTCCACTCTCATCCAAAACAATGACACTGGTTGCAATCTTCGACACACTCATTTCTACGTCTAGAGGTTAACTGAATGTCCGAACAACTGTTCGCCCTCCCCACTACCGTGTGTGGAGACTGACGAACACGAACTTGGTTCAAAGAACCAGGTTCGACGATCCAAGATCCCCCGTGTGTGGGGCGCTTTAGGAAAGAAAAATATGTATATTATTAATTATAGTCAGGTATTTTTTCTTTAAAGAGATAGGCACTAAAATATAATTTAAATGTTATGCGCCGTTGTTTTTACAATACTTATTTTATTTTTTACAAGAGTTCAAGCATGAGCTGCTGGGTCACTACTTGTTGCGGCCTCTAGGATTCTATAATCTTTGTGTATTCACTGTCGGTGTAAAGGTACAGACGCAATGCTGTGTGGGTTAATATTCCCCCTGAACAGCCAAATTGGCTTCCCAAATTTTAAAAGTTTTCTTGGTGATTTCAAAAATATCCCTGGACTCCTTTTGCCGAAGGAGGGGAGGGCACTCCTTAACAGATTTCGTATTTCTTATGCTAGGAGCTGACCTTTTTTATATTTACGGTATAAATGAGTAGATATTACTTTATTTTTGATTTTTGAACCTTTCTACGTAATAATCACTAATATTTTAAAGCAGACGCACATGTGCGTTCATAGCATATAGGCTTAAAATTGGCATGCGAAGCTGTATGCTCTGTGTATTAAAAATTATCCTAATACTTGGGTTGGCGTGCGAAGCACGCAATGCATCGTCTGTTTAAAATACTCCCAATACGGGGGTTAGCGTGCAATGCACTGTGCGTCGGGCGCTTCTCATGGTGTTCAGTGTCAAGCTCACATGTGCGCCCTTAGACGTTTCTCACATTTACCCCGGTCTAGTCCCCCCCTCTAGAAAATATCATATGAACGCCCATGAGACCCCATTGGAACTTTCTATACACACAATCATGTTATGTTTTCTTTATAATGAAGGTGTAGGATTAATAATAACCCCAAAGCTAAGATGGTAAATAATGGTAAACGTTTAAATCAAATTATTTCGTATATTTTATAACAACAGTTATAATAAAGGTTAAAAGAACCAGCAAGGCACACGTCTACACTTTAAAAACCTTACCTAAAAGTTAGAAATACAAAAATAATTGCTTCAACGTTTGAAATCAGCTGGTAATGGAAATATTGGAGCAAACAGCCGTTTTATCTGTTATTTTATTCAATTGGTTGCTGTGGTAATAAATTTAAATACATGTGTTTGTTTATAAGTCTAGGCCTAACCTAAGATCCATCCCGACTAAATTTACAACTATTTAGGGATTTATTCTCTAGCTTTAAGGAAGGTATATCAATCAACATTTTTACTTTCCTTACCCTATACTAGGTAAGGTAAGTATTGCGATCGACCCAAAAATTCGATGTCGAGTTTTCATAATATCTTTACGTTTCAAGGCCCCCTGAGTCCAAAAAATGCATTTTTGGCAATTGGTCTGTCTGTGTGTCTGTGTGTCTGTGTGTGTGTGTGTCCGGAGTGCACAGGGCAAACGGCTGGACGGATCGAACTGAAATTTACAGGATATCTTCAAACATGTAAACAATTAAACCCATGTAAATTTGAAGCAAATCGGAGGTGGTGTCTTACCGTGGGAGCAGTTTTTAGCACATTTTTGGTATTTACTCCAAATTCCCTCTAACGATTTTGATTAAACTTTGCTAACATACTCTACTCCGACCCCCTTAACACCCTATGTACGCGAAAGACCGTTAAAAATTCGTTGAAAAAAGTTATTACAAAAACCAAGTTATTTTGTTTTTATCTCTGAAATGGCTGCTCCTATATCGACTTGAAAATGGCCTCATTCGATTCAGCGTCCAAAATAATGTCAAAAACGATACCCCACTCAACTTTTTCCATTTTTTCAAAAATGGAAAAATGTCTTTTTTTAAACTAGCCGTATTTGGTATCAAATTTGACATTTTGTGAGGTTAGAAATCGATTGAGACCAAAATCAGGTCCGTGGGATTAACCGTTTTGAAGTTAGTACCGCTTTCTTCGAAACGGATACTCCTATTAACTCGAAAATGGTATCATCAATCTCTCGCTCGAGAAATTTGATAATTGATACAGCATCTATTTTGGTAAGGAAAGTTGTGTGATGTGCACACCAGATGTTTTTATATGCGTTGTTACTACATTTTCACGCCTTAGCAGCTCACGATCAAATGTAAATCTATGTTATTTTTTCTATGTATGTTGTTAGAAATAAATGTACAAATTTCAGTTCTCTAACTTTAAGGAAAATGTAGCAATTAATATGTATTGTTTTATGGGTTGTTAAATCAAAATTAATTCTAGCCTATGGTACTCAGGGATAGTGCAGCTTTTCATTATAAACTATTTTTTATAGTTCCACCAATTTAAACAATCGATTCAGTAGGCCTATTTCCAGAGATGATCACCTCCTACAAACAAACTAACACATTTGACCTCTTTATAATATTAGTATAGATTCCAATTAATTACGTGAAAAACAAGTTGAATTTCATTACTTTACAATCAAAATTGATCTAATTTCGACCCACATGATACTAGTAGGCCTAATTATGATTGTATATACTACAGATACAAGGAGGAATAAAATATTCATTCATATTTTAATTTTGCGGAGTTAATAAGTTAAAACTTTTCATTCTAGAAGTTTGTCGTCCTATTTAAGAAACACTCAATATTCAGAATGAAAATTAAGTCGTAATATACCTCGATTTAATTTAAAGGGATTGCTATATCAAAGTAAAACCTGTACCATACCTATTATAACACTTTTTCTGGTGTTTAAGGGGGGGGGGGGGTAGAGGGTTGGGGACAAGTAAAGCCTTTTAAAAACCATCAATTTGAAATAAAGCTGACGCATTTGTTGGGTGCGCAAAGTTATTTTGATAACCCTATATTATTCCCTATTTAAAGGACAGAAATATATATGCAAAATATGATCTACGAACAGTTATTCGCCATCAGGGGAACCATAGAAAACTTCCCTTCTCTCTCGTAACACTCAAAAATTCTTTCGCTACGCTCGACCACGTTATTCCCTTCACGAGACGCACGCAAGCGAGCACAGCGAGAATTCCCGCATGGGCTCCTCCTTCAAACGACTTGACTCGTGGTTGTTTGTATAGTCATACCTGCCGGCTTGGAAGCGAGCCAACCACAGTTTGTTTTACTTCCGCCCTCTTATTCTCTTACCACAGACATGTCTTTAAACAGACAGTCTTTGATTATTACGTTTAAGAGTTAAAATGTTACATTTTCGGTACTTGTTAGATATTTAAACATTTGAAATTGTAATGTCGATTTCTTTTTTATGAATGTTGCATTGGTTAGCTTTGGTACAGATTGAAAGAGAGAGACCAAATTAATTCAAATGTTCTTATCATAAGCAGTAGTCGAATATTTTAAGTAAACATGGTTCCATTACTCTTTTTGAAAATCGATTCAATAGAGCGAATATACAACAGGACTTTTCACCGTTTCATTTTTACAATTGAATGGACTTTCCAGAACAGCACTTTATTGTAGCTCTACGTCAGGTAGTAGGCCTACATTATATTTCCTGAGTGCGGACTGACCAGACACTCCTTAAAGAGTATATGGAGCTCAAACCGACGGAAGGATGGGTCCCATGGGAAGTCAGGTGGATCCGGAGTTGTGGATTACAGTAAAAGCATTGAATCTCCGAGCGGGGTACGGTGGATGCCTTGTAGGATGATTTAAAAAATAATATGTAGTATTATTATACCACCGGTGCGACGAACAGCTGATCGAATTTATTGGGCATGTGCATAAGAAGTTATTCAATAAAAATAAGGTCGTTGTAATTCACTTTGCATGCGTAGAAATTTTACTTAATTCGTCCTACTTAAAAAAAAAAAAAACCCTAATTAAAGGGCCGTTTTAGGATAGAGAAAATGTCGCCCTTACACGCGTTTTAACTGTTCCGACGCATGGGGATCCTCCACGTAAACTTAGATTAGAGAAGTCGAACGAAGCACACGTTATATTGCGATCAAATGTTTGTACAAAATGCCCAACAAATTTAGACTCTTAAATAATTCGATCGCGAAGCCAAACCGCTGACATGAGTTAAGCGAATTTCCAAAACTAAGTTTATATGTTTTAGGGTTTTAACAAACTATTTGGGAAATTGTTCTACTCACAAAGGCGCTGAATAGATGCCTACTTGCACGAAATATATTAGTGAATCTGTTTTCACCTCAGCCACCAGCAAGGCTCACACGTCTAACGTGAGTGCCTACATTGGTTCCGACCTGGACCGATCCGATCTGGTGAACTCGTGGCGCATTTATGAATGACGACGAACGTCCTCCTGAAGAGACGCAGGCTTGGGTGCATGATTTTAATGTGGGTAGGTTTGGAGGAGAGTTTTTTACAACAATCCTACCTATACGAAATCACAGTGATAAATTCAAAGAATACAACCGAATAAGCTAGAAAATTTTATTTCATTCTTGGAGGTATAAAGAAGGAATTAGTGGGCCACCCAACTTCCGGAAGTGTATCAGTGCCGAAGAAATAAACGGTATCAGTTAACTGACACAAACTTTCTCCCAACTTACTGTAGTCAAAATAATATTGTTTTTAATCATTTTATTTACTACTTTTTAGAACAAAACAAA
>JAGFPH010000642.1:456180-471399 GCA_018207615.1 Philaenus spumarius
TGATTAAGGTGACCTTTGTTCCCATTCATTTCTTAGAATCTATTTTTCCCCAAAATAATGATATTTTTCTTATTTTTGTTGGATATTTCCCCGGCCAAAATTTCCCCAGCTCAGTCCCAATTTCCCCCGAACCTCGTTCGGGCGTTCGGACATATTCTGCAGGCCTGGTAAAACGAATCAAAGAAGTCACACGACGGACTAAAAAGCAGGTAATATACTGATAGTTATTTCCTGTATTTATTTCATATAGTTTATGTTTATACAGCTACACAGACCCGCGGAGAAAAAGAAGAGCGATGATTCGAAAGAAAGAAACAGAAACCATCGTTTAGTCAATAAAAATCCAATATAAAAACAACCTTAGAGGCAGAGTTTTTCAAAATAAGGAAATAATCAGGAGTTCCTGCAAACGAGAGACAGAGCTTCGAGCCACATCCGTTAAAACAGGATGCAGTGTCTCATTGCAGCGTTGCCAGACCTCGGCCGCCAGATTTGCGCCAAATATTGATAAAATGAATATCCACTTGTGAACCGTAGCGATGCTAGCGCTCCAAGACATAACTTTTTGGAACTAAAAATATACACTAGGGTCCCATTTGACTGCCAATACAAATCAATTTTATTCGTCATTAATCATCATTATAAGACAGAATAACAGGGTCTGCAATTTGGCGGCCGTATACGGCTTCCATTTAGAACCAGCCGCCAAATCGAATGCAAATCGTGCCATATAAGGCAGCCAAATGGTACCTAATCTTTATATATATATATATATATATATGTATATATGTGTTCGCACTCTAGCGGTCGCATTTTAAGTCCGATTTGGTCCAAATTTGGTACACGTGTTGGTTGTGTAAGTCGCTCGGACGAGTTCGTTAGCCAAAAAAATCCAACAACCGGAAGTAAGTTTTTTGACCGGAAGTAACTATTTTTTGAGATTTTTACTAAGAGAATGAATTTTTTTTAGAGTTTTTTCTAAAAATATAAATGTAAGATGTTATTCTGCACATTTTGTTTTTTTACGCGACCTTATAGCTCGCTTGGTTCCCCCAAAATCGATCAAAACGTGAAATACCATAGAAGTACCCGGTTCAAAGAAAATGTAGTGGATTCTACCGTGGGGCTGGCGTGCGAAGCACGCAATGCTTTTTGTGTTGAAAATACCCCTAATACGAGGTTTGGCGTGCGAAGCACGCAATGCATTGTGTATTGAAGACAATCCCAATATGTGGAATGGCGTGCGAAGCACGCAATGCTTTGTGTTATTGAAGATACTCCCAATATGCGGAATGGCGTGCGAACCATTTTGCAGCTATTCAGCACCGTCGTGAATAGACCTATTTCCCAAATTGTTGGTCGAAACCCTAAAATATCGGTCTATAAACTTAATTTTGGAGATTTGCTCAACTCACGTCAGCGGTTCAGCTGCGTGGTCGAATTATTTGTTATTTTCACCTGAAGAACAAGTACTGAGAGTTTCTCCGTTTCTTCGTGGGGCACCCTGTATAAAGTGTTTAATGATACCTTAAAATGTGTTCAAGGGACCCGACCTTAGGTCTCACCGTAAGTGTCATGTTTTCTTTAGAAAAGGTGTTTAACTTTGCAGGATATTATTCAAAACTGCGGAGCCTTGGGGACAACTTTACCGTCGCAAAATAATTCAACGATTACAATAAAACCGCATCTCACACTTTGCGAATATGAATTATTCGACTTTATATTGCCTCCTGTTTTTTTGTTTACAACAGTTTAAATGATTTATCATCGGTAAGGACGATCTGCAAGAATTACCCGCACAACTTAATCAGATAGACGCGAGAGTGTACGCGCGGGGATTCCAATTTATTGCGTTGTTTTAGGTTTAGTGGGTTAAGGCGCCGACTTTGGGACAAATAAAACATTTATCTCCGGCAGTAAAACCTCTCAACATATCTTTTTAATAATTCCTCCCGACAAATAAGATGCCTATATTTGTGTCGTTAAACGGTGGCAAACATCCCGAGGCGTCCTTTAGTCCTGATTGTTATCGTTTGTATAAACTAAAAGGATCAGACAGTACGATTTGTGTTGGTTTTCTTGTATACAACACCTTTAACATGTCGTTTCACTTTCTTTGCCAATTTTCAATTCAAAATGATCTAGAGCTTGGTTAAAGAACTCGTTAAAGTTTGCCTTTTTTGTTCAAAATTAAGATTTTCTCACAAATAAATTCAAGTATTGGAGACACTTGCGTTTTTCTCAAGCCAGCCCCATAACTTTCTCCATAGCCTACATAATACTTTGCAGAAGGTAAACAACAAAAAATAGGTGTATCCACAATGCCGTTTATGACCACGCTTACAATTAATTAAAAATAGCAATGTAGTGGCGTAACGGCAGCTCTCCAGCTGGGTATTGTTATCATCAGTGTCGTCAACGCCAGGAAAATATCCCTACAACTCACTTGATCTTACATCACTGTTACTTTTGGATTCTTTATTTACTTTTTTTTTTGTATTTTTCGTATTATTTTTGTATTTTTTCGTATTTATTTGTTGTTTGTATTTTGTATATTTTTCCGGTGTAGCCGTTAAGGAAAGCTTTAAAATGATGCCTCGTTCGTGTAATTTGATGATGTATTAAGGAAGTTATGGCGTACCGACAATAAAATTACCTTGAGAAATAATATATGTGATTTTTTAACCCTGGAGAGGGCGTGTAAAAAAATACTTGGGGTCGCACACTGTCTTTTAGATCAGGTCATAAAAAAATCAGCGAAAAATGTATTATTTACACATTTATACTGTAATATTATAAAGAGGTAAAGTTTGTTTGTATGTAGGGGGTACTTTCTGGAACTACTGAACCGATTGAAAACATAGTTTTACTAATAAAAAAAGCTACACTATCCCTGAGTATAATAGGCTACAATTTATTTGGACAAAAACATTTTTTTATTTCAATATTTGTAGATTTAGTCGAATAAATTCTTAGGTTATTCCTAGACTGATAAATCAACACAAGTATTAACATTTATTACCATAGCAACCAATTGAATAAAATAACAGTTTACAGCTGTTTGCTTTAATATTTCCATTTACAGCTAATTTCAAACTTTGTATTTTTAACTTTTTCGTTAGGTTTTTTTATTAAAGTGTAGACCTGAGCCTTAATGGTTCGTTTAACCTTTATTATAGTCTAACTGCTGTTATAAAATGTAGGGAATAATTTGATTTGAACATTTAAAATTATTTACCGTCTTAGCTTTGGGGTTATTACTAATCCCACACCTTTAATATAAAGAAATCATAACACGATTACGTCTATAGAAGGTTTCAACGGGGTTGGCGTTCGGAGCACGCAGGGGTTTCCCCCAGTCTATATATATAAAACCCCAGTCTATATATATGAGTCTCACTGAATCACTCATTACGATTTCTCAAAAACTACCAAACGGATTGGAATGAAATTTGGTATGTAGCTTCCTCTAGGGGCATAGGTGCTCACTAAGAAAGGGTATGAAAAAATTCGAAATTTTAGGGGGGTTTGGGGGGTCAAATTTACTAAATCAAGGTTTCTCAAAAACTACTGAACGGATTGGAACGAAATTTGGTATGTAGCTTCTTCTAGGGCCATAGGTGCTAACTAAGAAAGGTTTTTAAAAAAGTTCGAAATTTTAGGGGGGTTTGGGGGGTCAAATTTACTAAATCAAGATTTCTCAAAAACTACTGAACGGATTAGAACGAAATTTGGTATGTAGCTTCCTCTAGGTCCATAGGTGCTCACTAAGAAAGGGTTAAAAAATCGAAATCTTAGGGGGGGAGGGGATCAAAGTTACTAAATCACGATCATTTGTCGCATTTATTTCACCAAAATAATTATGGAATAGCGAAGCATTGCCGGGTCAGCTAGTTCTTTTATAAATATACAAAATCAACATTAGCATGGTATTATTTAATGTTTTCATACAAAAAATACTTCAAATTTCTAAGCTGACGTTTCGTTTTGCCTACTTTATTAACCCTGGGAGGCCTTTTCGTCCGTGTTTCAATAACAATGTTTATATACGTCTTAGGGTAGTTGAATCTGACTTTCCTCACCGTTACATATACATTTCAATTGTCTCGTTCTCTACATAGCCTATTCCTTTTGCAAAACACTAAATATATATACAGGAATATAACAACACGATTGGAATGAGTAACTTGTAGGCGAAGCATTGCCAGGCCCACTAGTTTCGTTAAGTAAAGTCAAAATGTTGGTAAATTGTGTTCTTCAGCACTTGAACAGGGGTAGATGCCTCTGCCTTGACATTTACCATTTACTTGTTATTGAGCTAAAATTCTGTACTTTCACATTTTTGGGAAATTTTTCAAAACTCAAATAGGTTCATCTCGAGAAGTATTATGCATATAATTTTCGGGTTGGTCTCCAATTATAGATAGTTTAATCTACTATAGTGAAACTATTCACATTTTTTTTGTCAGACTAATACTTTAGGAGATATTTTGAAAAAAATTGGAACAAGACAAAACATGTCACGCGTTTTTCAAAGTGCACCCGCGCTGGTGGGGGAAATAGAAAACTAAAATTTGTCATTTGTGTATTAACCGTGCAACATACACAAAAATCGGATCTACCTTATTAATATTGTAACCATTCGTGTTGTTTTTGTTGTTGTAACAATATGACTGGACTAATAACCCGACTCGCCCTTTCACAATAAAACTTACGCAGTTGTTACGCAGTTTAATGAACTTAAGAAAAAAAGTAAATGTGTGCGGTCGTGGGACCCCCGCCAGAAACGAAGTTCATCACTCCTTTTCTTCAATTCTTTTACCAGCCTTAACGGCAACATACACACATAATTTTAATCTTTCAATTGCCTTTTATTATTAGATTGTTTTTTTATACAAATATTCACAGTTTCTTTACGTTTAATGCTATCGCAATAAAGGTAGAATTAATTATTGCATCAAAGCTAAGATGGTAAACGCAGTTAAATGTCTTTTCATTGTAAATACATTCAATAAAAATAAAATTTTGTTTCATCAGTCTAGGACTAACCTAAAATTATTGTGTGTATGTTTAATTTAATTTACTTGTCTTAACACACACAATAATTTTAGGTTAGGCCTAGACTGACAACATTTTATCTGTATTGGATGTATTTCAACGCTTGACGATAATATCTGAACTACGCCGGACGGAACCGATCGTCTCTTAATTTAAATTGATGAACCAAAATACATGTTTCTTTAATGTATTTACATTCATTGCCATAGCAACCAATTATTAACACTTTTTTTCGTTACTGATTACATTTTCTATTTGTTATCACCTACCGCAACCCTCGTTAACTTCGTTCCAAAAAATTTACAGTAATACAATTTTAAATGTATATGACTACGCTGCAAAAGCTATCACTGCATGTCACGTATTTCAGTAAATTCCCTTGTTCTGAATTAGATTGTGTAAAATTTAAAACTATAATTTGTTTCACTGATTTAAATAAAAACCCGAACCACAAAACAAAGAGCAAAAAACTATAACTAAACAACTAAATTGTAATTTAAAAAAAATAAAAATAACACTATTCTCACTCTTATACGTTTATTACCAAACGCGTTTCAACGACAAAGTCGTCATCCTCAGTGGTATATGAGCTACAACTTACAGATTATATAAACGTATAAGAGTGAGAATAGTGTTATTTTTATTTTTTTTAAATATAAATTCCTTCTCACCCGTCAAGCTCAAAGTGTATTTTATAACTAAATTGTAAGTTAAGTTTAATACCTTACCCCTATGTACATTTCGATTTATTTAGTGTTAAAACCCTCTGAGGATGATGACCATGTCATCGAAATGTACATAAGGGTAAGGTATTAAACTTAACTTACAATTTAGTTGTTTAGTTATAGTTTTTTGCTCTTTGTTTTGTGGTTCGGGTTTTTATTTAAATCAGTGTGATTTTGTCGCCACAGTGCTCTTTTATTTGTTTAATATAATTTGTTTGCACGTAAGCCGCCAAATCACGAGCTGCTTTGCGAGTTTGCACCTCAACCTTACGGCCTTGGGTAACGGACTGCTTTGCTTCGCTCGCACCGTACAAACTTGGTCGTTGGCCTCGGGTCAGAAAAGCCCCAACTGTAAAATCCCTCTCGTGGTTTTACCGAGTACCTTTATGTATTTATGTTTTGATCGATCTTGGGCGAATCAAGCGAGCTATAAGGTCGAGTAGAAAAACCAAATGTAGAGAATAATCTACTAAATTATTGTTTTTAGAAAAACCTTAAAATCTTTTCATTCTAGAGAGAAAATTAAAAAAAAAATAGTTACTTCCTGTCAAAAAACGTACTTCCAGTTGTTGGAGTTTTTTGGCTAACGAACCCCTCTGAGCGACTTATACAGCCAACGTGTGTAAAAAATTTGGACCAAATCGGACTTAGCGGCAGAGTGCGAACACATAGTATACATGTAGGCCTACAGTATTTACGAATTTTTCAACGACACGCCAAAACGTGTTCTGGGGACCATGATCGGTGCACATTTACTACTTCCGACTGCAATAGCTCATCTTGCCTATGGATATTCGCTAATATAGCAAGAAGCTGTTAAGTATAGCTTCGCTTTATGTTTAAACCGGCACTGATAACTCATTACGCAAACGGCGCAAAACCAAAACAAATTACAAAGTCACTAGAAACTCTGTTTCATCGAAATAGGAATTTTCGCCAGAGAAGCAAAATACTTGCTGGTGCGGTTAGATCACGTAATCTTCGACTAACGCTATCTCTGTGCTCCGCGCCTTTTAACTTCCGGTCGACAAGGTTATCCTGTCCTGTCATACACGCCTCTGGATAGACTCATCATATTACTGGTATCGACCCTACGATGAACAGTGGAAACCTCGAAAGTCCTTTCTACTCGAGAGTTTTGTAATTTTACACCTCTGCAATATTGAAAAGATTTTCATCAAGTACCAAACAAGTTTTCTGTTGTCAGTTTTTTATCTCGGACTTGCGAGACAACGTGAATTTATAATTATGTTTTTCTTTCGTAATAATACCTACCGCTTTTATTTCAAACTCAATAAAATTTACAAAACTGATATATATATTTAAGTTCGTAAACGGACAAATTTGATTTAATTTTGCTAAAAATCTATATTTTAAATTGTGGTCATGTATCTAACATTGAATGCAGCTGTGCATCCCAAGTTGAAATCAACTCCTATAAAAGTGAGTTTATGTACGTACGTACGTGAGTAACATATAATACAACAGCTGATTTCATTCATCATATGAAATACTTGACAAAACCAAGTGTACTTTATATTTTGGGGTTATGTTTACAATTGCAATCATTATAATTTCTTTTTAAGTGATTTTTTTAAATATGAGTTATAGAACTAATGTATTCTCTGTTTGAAGTTATTGTTAGTTAATGATGGATGTTGAATTTTACTATAGTAACTTGTTCGGACATTTGCCATCATTTGTGTGCTAAATAACCAAACACGACGTTTCGGGAATACAAATCAATTCCCGTTCTCAAGTGACTAAAACTAACAGTACATAAACCTAGGCAACTAGGCCTATGTAAGAGTGAACAAAGTAAAACTACAAATTATTACTAACCTTAAATGTCTACGTGATACATCTCAGAGCTATGACTGAGAAGTCAAACACACCAACCACAGACAAAACACAATTCAAACACTAAGCACTCGCAATTGATGGCAAGCGTCTAGTTGACAAGTTGGAGTGAGACTGACAACTGGCCAGAGTATTAAGACGTGGCCAACAAGGGTAGTTCCTTGGTAGAGAACGGGAATTGATTTGTATTGCCGAAAAGTCGTGTTTGATTATTTAACACACAAATGATGGCAAATGTCCGAACAAGTAACTATAATAAAACTAATGTATGCTATACACTTTATAAGATTTGCTTTGAGGTTATAAACTGTATATAAATACAAACTTTTCTCATCAATATATTCGTGTATACAAATTTAAAGAAGAGATACCCATTCGTTTAACTTCGGAAACATTCGTACATCCGAAATAGTAATTTCGTTTTTTATTTGCGTTACAACTGATGTTTACAGCGGAAAACCCCAGCATTCGAATGGCCCGTAATAGTCTAGGTTAAAAAATATCAGTAAATTTAATACGTTGGAGTGAGAACACAATTCCACAGCGATTGCTACAATCCTTTGACTTAAAGTCATATAGAGGTGGCTGCGGTTTGATATAGCGTAAATAATTTTTTCCGTGTCAAATATTTTGTCACTTTGAAGTACACAATAACCACTAGAACCAGGACAAAGTCGATACTTCTGACTACTGTGGAATCTCTGGTAGCTGCGCTGTGAGCGCTAGTTGACAGCGCTCCGTATTGGTTCGGCGTTGATAGCGCCGCGTTGTTAAAGCACCATTCCGTGTTGGTAACGCTCGACGCCCGGTTAAAGCCCCGGTTTCTAAGACCACGTCGAGCGTCCGGCGCGATTGTTGAACGTGATGACCACGTCAACGCTAGAACAGAGTGAATGCAAGAGCATTGGCGTGGTTTCTCAGACCACGTCCGGCTGCCGACGTCGCGTCAGCTTTTCGAAGGTCCGGCGTGATATCTCAGCGTGGTACGCTCTGGATAGGTATCAGTCTATTCCGGCGTGGTTTCACGGCGTGGTTTCACTGCGCAATATACTGCTTTTAATTTCTTTCAGCAACTTGTTTTTTGTAATTGCTGTGAAATATTTAGCTTGTATTAACTTATTATTTTATTGTGTATTACTAAGCATTATGGACTCTAAGGTTTTCACGAGTGAATTGGATGATAAGTTGATAGATCTGGTTCAAAATAATCCAGTTCTCTACGATTTTTCATAAAAAAAACTAAAAAGATGCCAAGGGAAAAAACAATATTTGGAAACAAATTTCCGAGGAACTTGGGAGAGAAAGTCTGTTTTTAACTGTATTGTTTAAACTGTGAACTAACAAAAATAAATTATTAAGGCTTACCTAAAAACCAAAGATGAAACATCGTGATGCACAGCAATGGTACGCAAGGGTACAGCCAAAGGGAAACATCATTTTTCATTTTTTCTTGTGTAGAACAAATTAAAAGTTTTTACTTTATTATCAAATGAGATACTTCAAAAATAAATTACATACATTTTTAAAGGAAGTTTACAGATTTTAAATTAAAACATTTTTTTACATCTTTGTTAAAAAAACGTTTATAGCTTTGGGATGCCATATTTGTTAAAGATATTATAAACATTTCCTTAACTATGTAAAAGGTCAACGGGAAGTCTGAAAATCTTCGGTATCCCTTCACAAAACAAACTATTCTAATGGTACATTTTTAAAGTTTTCCTTGTAGCTATTTCTCAATTGTTGTAAAAGAAAAAAACGTTCAATTACTACTCGATGTTGGTATCTTTGAAAAGCACATTAGTTTAATGATAAATGTAATAGACTCAAACAAAAAATATACAGTGATGCAAAATTAATTTAATGATAAGAATTTACGCTTGCAATACAAAGGGTTCAATTTAACAAAAATAATTATTGTTAAAGGTTTGATAAAAATGTTTGTCTGATCACTTTCGAAAAAGAAAAATTGTTTGATCACGTACTTGACGATTTAGTCACTTTTCTGAATGGCATTCAGCTGCCAATTCACAGAAATATTTTCACCGCAAAAGAAGTCTTTAAACCTTTCTCGTACGTAGTAAGCCAAACGTGTTCCTTTTCTTCCTGTTGTTAGCTCTCTTATAGGTATCAAATTTTCTGTAGGTAGAGGAAGTTTATCTTCGTCTTGGTTGGAGCAATGAATTTTTGCCACTCTAAATAAATTGTGGAAAACATCAGCAGCTAGAATCAGGTTGTCAACAGTTTCAGAGTGATAGCAATTTGTGTAAAAAATACTGTAAAGTACTGGGATAGGATCCCAAATACATTTTCACTGTACCGCCATGCTCGACATTGTCTGTAGATGAATACAAACCATACACCTTAACCTAAAAATTACATATTTTTCAGAGGCAAGTTCCAAGCTATAAACAGAACTAAGTTTTACTATGAGTGCAGGTCTATGTGCGTTTAAACACTTTTTCTAATGGAATTGAGCTGCCAATCCACTGAACAATTTTCATTGCAAAAGAAGTCTTTAAACTTGTCTCTTACACTATAAGCTAACTGAGTTGCTTTCCTGCCAGTTGTAGCAACATTATAATTCTGACACTCGCAACTATATCTGAGGTTTAGTTGCTTTCACAGTGCAAGAAATAGATTCGCGCCGTCAAATACGAGCTTTTTACAAACCAGTATCGCGTTGAATCACGGCGTGATGTAAGTAACGCCGGCTTCACCGACTTGCCGCTCTTGAACATCACGGCATAGTTATCACGGCGTGGTTATCGCAGCGTGGTCTTACAAACCGAGGCTTAACGCGGATTCACCAGCGTTGATAACGCTCGTATAACACGGGCCACGGTAGTTCATTTTACTCAATAAACCGAAGTTAACGCGACGTTGAAAACGAGGCGCCAACAGCGCTTGTATAACATGGCCCTAACACAGAACCCGTGTTGACGACGCGTTACCAACGTCGCGCTTTCCGCGTCCCGTATATAAGATAACTAGTTGACCCGGCAATGCTTCGCTATTGCCTAATTATTTTGGTGAAATAAATGCGACAAATGATGGTAATTTTGTGTGTCATAAGGATATCAATCGTAGGCTCTAGACTCTAAACCATGTCATTTATACCACTTCATAACTGTACACCATTTACATGTCGTCATAGGACCTAGTTCAACTGTTTTGTCTTTGTGATAATCGGTGTTGCAGTTGTAGTGAAACCCTGCCATTGATTTTCCATACCATGGAAGCACCTTCATGTGACATCTTTTAGAACTGTATTTTGGAACGACAGCCATTTTTACCTGGGAATTTTGTTGACTGTACTTTTTGGAAGCCTCACGATGCACGGCAGGATTTTTTTATTGTATGTTTTGACAGCCTAGCAATTTACGGCGGGACTCAACAGTATCAGATGACAAACACGGAGACTGAGCGTTTTGGAGATCATTGTCTGAAGGCTGCCCAATTTCCCCAATATTATCCTCCTTAATATAAGAGGGAACGGGAGTATCAGGAATAGAAGGGTTTAGACTTAGAGGAATGAGAACATCAAAATGATAAGCCCAACTGATGCGCCAGTGCCTTGTGGTCAGTGAATAGGGAAGTGAAAGTGAGAGAGAGGCAAGGTACAGTTATTTGTGCCAGGTTTCTTGTTTCAAGGGTACATACATTTTAAGAAATCTTAATCAGTCTGTAGGCAACAAAATAAAAAATCCAATTTACCAATATTTTAAACCCTTCAAAAAATTTCATAAGACCTATAACGGTACAATGTTTTGTTTAATTGGAATATCTATCTCATAAATAGTATATATTGTTTGAGGTTTCACCACGTTTAGACAAATCGTTCATTAGATATGATGATAAATATATAGATTGGGGCAGCAAAATATATAGATAAATGCCCCGATCCGATCGATGCATTAATCGATAGAGAAATCAAAGTTAAATGTATACTAACCAAAAAATATATCAATAAATATATTATGTACTAGTATTTCTTATGGGGATTTTTAGTAACTTTGACCAACCCAAACCCCCCTAAAATTTCGAATTTTTTTAAACCCTTTCATAGCGAGCACCTATGGCCCTAGAGGAAGCTACATACCAAATTTCGTTCCAATCCGTTCAGTAGTTTTAGAAAAATCGTGATTTAGTAACTTTGTCCCTCCCCCCAAACCACCCTAAAATTTCGAATCTTTTGAAACCCTTTCTTAGTGAGCACCTATGTTCCTAGAGGAAGCTACATACCAAATTTCGTTCCAATCCGTTCAGTAGTTTTTGAGATTTCGTGATGAATCAGTGAGTGAGTGAGTGAGTGGTATTTGGCTTTTATATATATAGTGATTTAACTCACTTTTTTCAGCGTTATCATCGCTGTGCTATCAGCACTCGTATGACGTGGTCCTAAGTCATAAACTGTGGTAAATACAATACAACTTTATTAAAATTAGTAAGTTGGACAACAATACTAAAAAATTCAATTAAATTATTATTTTGTCCTAAATTTAGTTTATTGTTTGCAATAAATCTAAAACTCGCAAGTCAAATCAAAGCAGAGTTTTCAAAAGTTCCACCACTTTCTCTCATACAGTGTTCATATTTTCTAAACGTTAATTACTAACTCCATAAAGTTACAAAACTCCGACACTAAGCCTTCGCGTTGACGGTTTCATAGCGTCTTTAACTTATATTAATGACAACACTCTGAGCCTCTACAACGACGTTGTATTTCTTTCGTATTACGTTTAATACATTTTCTGTTATTCAATTATCGGAAAGAGTTTTCTCAATAATTGGCCGAGTAAACAAGAAAGCGATCGGTTTATCAGAGCCGGACCTTTAATTAAAAATAAGATACTTTATCCGGCAGAAGTGATACGGAGAGGAGTTATAGCGTACATTATTTTCATCTCTAGTGATACGATGTTCTTCTGCAGTGAAATAATTGTGTTATCTCTCTCGGCCAACTTTAAACGTAAACAATTTTACCCGCGACTATATAGAAAAGTATTTATATTGATACTTATATTTAAACTAGCTGACCCGTTCGGCGTTGCACGTGGGGGTTGGTATTTTCAGTCTTTTTAACGTAATTGTATTCTTTTTAAGTGTTCAGCCAGTGAGTTTTATTTGGCTTTTATATATACATATATCTTAAATAATAAAAGCACTATTGTCACAATAATAAAATATCTGAAATTATAATTTTAGTAACTTTGATCCCCCCAAACCCCTCTTAAAATTTCGAATTTTTTCAAACCCTTTCTTAGCGAGCGCCTATGACCCTAGATGAAGCTACATACCAAATTTCATTACAATCTGTTCGGTAATGTTGGAGAAATCGTGATTTAGTAATTTTTACCCCCCTAAAATTTCCAATTTTAAAAAACCCTTTTTTAGTGAACACTTATGGCCCTAGAGGAAGCTACATACCAAATTGCATTCCAATCCGTTCGGTAGATTTGAAGAAATCGTTTTTTAATAACTTTGATCCCCCCAAACTCCTCCTAAAATTTCGAATTTTTTCAAACCCTTTCTTATTGAGAACCTATGGCCCTAGAGGAAGCTACATACCAAATTTCATTTCAATCCGTTCGGTAGTTTTTGAGAAATCGTGATGAGTGAGTCAGTGAGTGAGTGAGTGGTATTTCGCTTTTATATATATACTAGGGGAGACCCCTGCGTGCTTCGCACGCCAACCCCCAATGGAACCTTCTAAAAACATATGTTATGTTTTATTTATAATAAAGTGTATTTTTAATAATAACCTCAAAACTAAGATGGTAAATAGGCCTAATGTTAAATGTTCAAATTAAATTATTTCTTATATTTTATAACAGCAGTTATTATAATAAAGGTTAAAAGAACCAGCAAGGCTCAGATCTACACTTTAAAACCCTAACCAAAAGCTGGAAATACAAAAATAATTGCTTCAAACTTTGAAATCAGCTGTTAATGGAAATATTGGAGCTAACAGCTATATTATCTGTTCAATTGGTTGCTATGGTAATAAATGTAAATACATGTGTTGATTTATCATTCTGGGCCTAACCTAAGAATTTTTTCCGACTAAATTTACAAATATTGGAATAAAAAAAGGTTTTTATCGAAATGAATTATAGCCTATGTTACGCAGGGATAGTGTTGCTTTTTATTAGTAAAACTGTTTTTTCAATCGGTTTAGTAGTGCCAGAGATTACCCCCTACATACAAACAAACAAACAAACACACAAACAAACAAACAAACTTTACCTCTTTATAATATGAGTATAGATAGATATAGATAACTGAGATAAACTGAGATGTTGACCTGGAGATTTACAAATCAACGAACTTAATTTAAGGCAAGGCAGATCCAGCCACCATCTTGAAGTCAACTTTCATAAGAACAATGTTAAACGCGTAAAAATATTACAGGAGTAATAAATGTAAGAACATTATTCTGAATATGTCATTTTAAGGCTAAACATCCCAGGATTAGTTCTAAATTCTGCCACCACGGCGCAGCACCAAAATGGAGCCATTTTGTATTGATGTTTATTGGTGGAATTTTCGTCCGATGTTCATTTGCAAAACTGATTTGTGAACGGAATAAGATTAGAATTCACGCCAATGAAGCAAAATTTTTGTTAAGTTGCTGGTTTAAAAAATAATAATAAAATAATTGTGTTACAAAACGAATAAACGGTACCAGATAACTGCCACATACTTTCTCCCAGTTGAAACTTTATACCTTCCTAAGAGTAGCATAGGAGATGGTTATTAAGAATTGCAAAAGTAGGAAAATGTTACCATGGAAAATATTAGATGCATGTAACACACATCCATATTATATTATTATACTAGCTAGCCCGATCTGGCTTTGCACGGATAGACAAATCAAAGTTAAATGTATATTAACAAAAAATATATTATATCAATGAATATAAATTACACTATGTATTTCTTATGGGGAATTTTAGTAACTTACAACCCCCCAAACCTCCCCAAAATTTCGATTTTTTTTAAACCCATTCTTAGCGAGCACCTAGGGCCTTAGAGGAAGCTACATACCAAATTTCATTCCAATCCGTTTGGTGGTTTTGGAGAAATCGTGATTTAGTAACTTTGACCCCCCTCCCCAAAAACCCTACCTAAGATTTCGAATTTTTTGAAAATGTTTCTTATCAGTACCTATGGTGATTTAATAACTTTGAACCCCCCAAAACGAATTTTTTGAAAACCTTTCTAAGTGAGCCACTATGGCCCTACAGGAAGCTACATACCAAATTTCATTCCAATCCGTTCAGTAGTTTGAGAGAAATCGTGATTTAGTAACTTTGAACCCCCCCAACCCCCCTAAAATTTCGAATTTTTTGAAAACCATTCTTAGTGATCCCCTATGGTCCTAGAGGAAGCTACATACTAAATTTTATTCCAATCCGTTAAGTAGTTTTAGAGAAATCGTGATTTAGTAACATTGACCCCCCAAATCCCCTAAAATTTCGAATTTTTTTAAAACCTCTCTAAGTGAGCCCCTATGGCTCTAGAGGTAGCTACATACCAAATTTTATTCCAATCCGTTCAGTAGTTTTAGAGA